>JAVCKT010026811.1:32763-46566 GCA_032273925.1 Rhynchotus rufescens | reverse complement strand
TTTTTTTTTTTTTTTTTTTTAAAAAAAAGAGAATGGAAAGTATCTCCAGGTGTGGGAAGCAAAGCTATTTTAGTCTAAGAGCAGCTTACAAAAACCAATGTTACATGTTAGCAGCTTGGAAGATCTCCTTCTTTAGCCCCCAAAATACTGGGTTGAGGTTTGGCTTGTGCAGTTTTAGCACCCATGAACTCTAACCAAAGTTGCCAATACACAAGTGTTTTATTCCTGGTTGTGACTTGAACTGCTGATCACAGCTGCATGATACCTGGATCCCTCTTCTTTTATGAAGCTGCCAATCCCCAAATCCAAAGAAGAATAAAGCAACCAGAACCTGCTACTTTCCACAGACCAGAAGTATTCCAGATTTCCATTGTCTTCCATCATTTAGTACGAGCTCTGCATTTTTTGTGGGCTTAAAAATCACACAACTTTGTTCACGTTGTTATTTTTTCAAGGCGGCAAGTGGGAAAAATCTACAGACATCAGCAATTCCTTTCTTCAAAGGCTGTGATATACATATGTGCTAATTGTGAGAGAAAATGCAATGAGTCACCCAGTGCTCAATGCACTAGGAATGTGCCTTGGCCTCATTCATCTTCATGTTGTCTAGAGAAGCAAAATGTAATCTTACCATTAACAGTAATATATTAATTCACTTTGCAAGCAGGATACAATCATAAAACTGTGAGTTTCATAGGAGTGAATTTACTTTTACTACCGAGTCTTTAATTTTGTATTGTTGTTGTCAAGTTAACTTTCAGCATTTTTTGCTGCCATTTTGTGATGTACACAGACAATATAATTTGTTCCAGGTATTGCAACTTTCAGATCTTAAATCTCCTCCCTCCCTGGGATCTGTTTGTTGCAATTTGTGCTTTGTGTCTCGTCAAGTCTTAATATTTGCTCTCCAAAAATGAAGATGAGATCTATTTCTTCTTGGAAAAATAAGCAAGTCTTAGATATGAAAGGTATTTATCTGTGGGTAACTCTCATACACAGTCAGTATTTTCTTAATATAAACATATTAACCTGCAGATTGTATTGAGAATCCTTAAAAATTCTAATATTAAAAAAAAATTAAATTTCCATTTAAAATTTCCAAAAGCATCCTTCTGAAATTAGGAAGCTATCAACCAGAAAGAAATTAATAATGGGGGAATTCAAACAAAAAGTTACCTATGGAAGCTAACAGTGAACACTAAAATGTAATTAGTTTCAAAATCCAGCATTATTCTCACATAAGCCACTACACAGTATTTATTTTGTTTATATAATCTAGACAATCTGTATATACAATTAAGGGCTTCAAAGAGGTTTGACCTACAATCAGAGGATAATCTCTTCTCCACAAAATTGACTTATAGCTCCAAATATAACTCAATACAGTAAACGCACAAGTTATTTAAGAGAAAAAAATGCTGAAAAGTTTTAATTTTGATTTTCAGTACTCTATATTTTGGTTGCTATTGTTTTATAAGAAGGAAATCTGAAAATGTCTGCAGAAATAGGTGCTGTGATATTAAATAGAATAGGGAGTTTCTGAGCCTAAAAAAAAAGGCTATTTTAAAAGGATGGTGGACACTCCTTTTTAAAGTAAAAAATGTGAGGTTAAAAGATTAAAATAATAAACAGGAAGTTATTTTTATATTTAGAAATATGGATTAGAGATTTTTGCAAGACACATACTTTAGCAGGTACTTTCAACATCTTTACTGGAAACTATAATTTAAGCTTTGCCAGATACTTTTTGGCACCCATTCCCATTTCTCTAAGCAGAAAAGCTTCCGGTAGACAATTGACCTCTGAGACATAAAACCTCAAGCCATGATCTACCTAGTATAAACCTTACCCACATGCTGGAGATTCTCCTCCAGCAAGCGATGATCTGTCATGGTGCTGCCCTGAAGCAGAGAAGGGGGAAGAAGACTGGAACTGACAGTGCCTTAAGCTCCCTTCCAGTCCCGTGCTTGGCCAAGGACTGAACCATACGTGGCTTGTGGTGGCCAACGTGTGTGAGGAACAAACTCAGGTTGCTCCCAGACCTACCTCTTGCTGATGTCCTCCTTACCAACAGCGTCCTGGGGAGTCGGGCCCAGCAGGAGGGTGACGTTTTGCTCCCCTCTCAGCTGAGGGGCCACACAAGGCAGGCGACAAGCTGCCCTAAAGGGAGTGTCCGAAAATACCACCCTACAGTCAAGAACCCCTTCTCGGCCACCTCCTGCAGCTTGTGCTTTCTTTGAGGACACTTCAGTTTCTTTAAAGCCAGGTAAAATGGCTCCCAGCACCTCTATGGGTGTCCGTCCACCTAGACTGACTTCCCCTCAGTTGCTGTATGCTTGCAAATCATCATACCGGTCAGAGGGAAGTGATATTGAAAATCTGTCCTCTTCATACAAAAATCTGTGCTTTTCTCCCTTAGTCTGGGGTTCCTGGTGAGCTGGGCAGCGCTTGCCAAGCGAGTGGTATTGTATCTTACTGGCTGTCTGCTGTAATAACTGGCAAATGGTAAACTTTATATTATGAATGTACTAAAAGTGCTTATTCATACCCTAACCAAGTGAGAATGCTGAAGATAAAATGTTATCATAGTTAAGAATATGTTATTGAATTGTACTCTAAATTTGACACATTATTTCTAAGGGAGACCTCTCTTTCATCAGAAACCTCTTACATGGCTTTTGGGGCATCCATTCTAATTCTCTAAACACTCTAATACTCTAAATAACATGTGATTAAATGTGTGGTTTGGTTTTGTTTTTTTACTTAAAACACTACATGCTACTTTTGCTATTCTGATTCTGGTTTTGATTTGATTGTTTTCAATTGCTTGTTTGATGGATTTCTTTTTTTTCTTTTTTGTTCTGCCCTGACTTCCTTCCAGGGGATGGAAATTTTATGATGGCAATCACCATCTCCATGTTCATTTATGCAAGCCATGGAAAAGCTGGTTGTTTATCAGTCCCCAGAGTAAACTGCTCCTTAAATTCACAGTGCTGTTCTACCTGCCACTTCTGTGCAGATCATGGAAATGATGAAAGTAGATGGTGTGGCCAGGGGTTAAAAGGCCTCAGTGCACATGCCAACACCAACTGAACTAGGCAGAAAATGGCTTGAGGCTCGAAGTCTCGAGGTCAATTGTCTACTCTCCAAGTAGCTCTTTTTCTTGGAGAAGTGTGGAAGAATGCCAAGAAAGTATCTGGCAAGGCTTAAATGAACTGCAGCTCGCTTACTAGTAGCCTGGGTTTTCTTCGGACAAGAGGGATTTTAGCACTGCTGCCCAGAAAGTGGGGAAAAAAGTGTTCTGGGGAGCCCTATATTTAATGTGCACACCTATGGGATGTGGAAGATGCTGCTTTACGTAGGGGCATGAGCTGTGGCACTGAGTGCCCTGGTATGGACTTTGTGCAGGAAGAGGGAAGCAGCACTGGGAATTCAGTGTGGTTTGGGATGAGGACGCAGGACAGGCTTAGGGAGGAGAGGGTATCCAGAGACAGGAGCAGTAAGGTGCAAGTGAATGGGAAGAGGGGTCAGATGCAGCTTAGGGGAGCTGGTCACAGGCAGACTTGTGGGGTTGGGAGGTCTGGCTGTCACTGGAGTACACTCCATCAAAACGGCATCTCCTAAGCCCTGGTTGGATGTATTTGTCCCAGAGGCCGTGGCTGAGAAGCCCCTGTACACATCCCTGGGAAGCATCAGGATGACATTATCACTGTCCATCCATTCTGACCATTTTCCAAGCTGCTTTTGGCTACCAGTGAAACTGGGATGAGGATGCTTGTGTGAATTAATGATCTAACTCAAAGAATCACAGTTATTTCATTATAAACAGCTTCACTTACTCCCTAAAAAATCTGCTGTTGAAAACCTCAGAGTAGGCAGGAAGACGCCTAAGAGGCAGGGCTGCAAAACAGCCTGTACCAAACATGACTGACTGGAGAACTGCGAGCTAAACAAAGAAAAAATCTGCCTTCAACTCTAACAAAGTGTAAAACAAAGCTGTGCACTTTGATCTTCATCAAATCAGCAAGTGAGCTTGTGTCTGTTCAGGAAAGAGACTTGTAAGATCAGTCAGCTTTACACATATGAGTCCCACTGAAGCCAACAGAATTACTCAGGTGCTTAAGGGCAGACCAGTGCTTAGGTACCCTGTCAAACCAGAGGCTTAAGATAAAATTTTTGAAAATATCTCTGAAGTTTCAGAGCATACATATAACTGCTCTGCAGTGGGACTGAGGCCCCCGTAGCATTTTTTTTTTTTTTAATTTTATCCTAAATTCTATTCCAAAGGCCTCCAAAGCCCTTTAAAGTTTTCTGGGAACCACATTAAAAAATATTCTGAATAAGACTTCCATGGACTAAAGAGACCATCAATGCAAAATGATCTGGATGGATGTCTCTTCTTCATTCATCTGTGTTCACAATTATTTACAAAAGAATTTGAATCTTTGAAACTCTTGCTAACTGCAAGAGTTTTCCAGAACATTTCTGGTGTCATTCGCACCCCTGTTCCTGAAACAAACTCTAAAGAATACTTTCCTAAAGGTCCCAAGCAAGAACAGATTATTTTTAAATAGGATTAATCTATAACTTCAATATGTGCATTTGCGTATGCGGATCTGATTCAAAGCCAATGAAGTCATTAAACACAGCACCAAGCTCAGACAAATTATTTTAAGGCTAAATTTTAGCGCTGTTCTATAAATACTGCCCTTTTATTTTCTGGCAGAGCCGATGTGGCAATGTTTGCTAGCGCGAGGTATGCCTGATAGGAACCATGAGTCAGACGGATTTCCTGAGAAGCAACTTCCAGAAGCAGAGGCAGCGAGTGAGGTTTCTCAAATCCCAACAATACCAATTAGACAGTCTCCTGACACAAACAGACTTCTAAAAAAAAAAAAAAAACTTTCACTAAAATAACCATATGCCTCCTGTTGGTCTTAAAATAAATCACTTTATTCTTTAAATACTCCAAACAAAACGCATCTGGGTGTCTGAATGCCAGCACTGCTAATCAGCAAGCCCATCCTACCTGACAGCTGCGGATGCGTAAGAAACAGTTTCTAGAGGATTCATTCAAATGAGCACCACAGAAAGCTGCAAAAGGGTCAGTTCCATACAAATAAGATGTGAATAAATTAGGAAGGGGATGGCAGGTTCAGAGGGAAGCTTTGTTTCAAAGACTTGCTGATTAAACCACTGCAAACTCTTGTAAACATTTTGTGGTCTTACGGTGCACTTTATACTTACAACAATCCTCGCTTTCTTAATATGTTGCATTGTTCGTATACGTGGACCTAATTTTAAAAGCAAATTAAGGTTTCTAAAATGAAACTAGCTGCCTGAGGCTGTATCTCAATTTGAAAAAAAAAATGCACATGAGCTAAGCTGGCTGATTAAAGAAAATATTTTCCTTATGGTTCATCTGAACCCTCAGGTGCATTCCAGCATGGTGGCCTCCTCTGCCAAAGGCTGCACACCTTCAGGTGTGGTTGGGCTTCTAAAGATAGTGTCATTTGCTTGGTTTTGATACCATATTTTCATGCTTGGGATGGACAAATAAGCTAGGATGTAAAACATGCCAAGTATAAAACTATGCACAAGTGACTTAACACAACAAAAAACAACTAACAAGACCAATCCCGTGAAAACTGTGTCAAGAACAATAGAAGCTCAACTGTAGAATATTGCTGGTTCAAGCTGTATGCCAGTACCATGTAGACTCGGAATAAATACCAGATTGTAAAAGTATACTTTTAAAAGACAAGTGCATGTTTCGAAATGAAGTTAATAAATACTTACATCCACCTCGCCTTGGTCAATCACATAGAAGTTGTCTCCTTCGTCACCTAAAAGCAAAATATAAGTGATGATTGTTTCCTGAAGGTCTGCTAAAATGTAATTTCCTGTCTCCATATTTAATTCTGTACATATTTGCACAGGTTTGCACACTTGATTAGTTAAAAAGGGATTCATTTTCTTAAATGTCCTTGCTTATTTTCCTTCATAAATCAAAATATCACTATGATTTCCTCCTACTAATATCTCTTGATTGCATTAATTTCTCTCTTTTGATTGATTCAGCACTTTGTTCAGCGTAATCACACAGGAGGCTTCAGTATATCCTGAGGATAACGAAGTCCTCCACAACATGCTGCAGGCATGCAGGTAAGTTGCCAAGTGTGATAACTATGATACAGCACAATGAGGTGCTGAATATTCCCAACAACCACAGAAATATTTTCCATCTCTAATTACTCCCATCGAGGCTGTGCCACTCTTGCTCATTCTGAACTGTGCTTTACTTGCTGAGTAGTTGAACTTAAGAAATGAAAGTTTTTAAATATCAGAATTTGGCTAATTGTAGCACTACAAAACCCTGCGATGTACCAACACCTCTACAAATGTATAGCAAAAGACAGGCCTTGCATCAATGGACTTATGATACAGCATTAACACTTACAGGCTTTTGGAATGTGATCGTTCTTCTCGTTAAGCAAAGAGGATGAAATCTCAGACGTGAATTGCACAGTCTTAGCAAACACGCAAATTTAAAAAAAAAAAGAGGAAAAATTACCCTGTTGTATGACTGTTTCTCCTGCAATGTGTGTAACGGGGAACATGGCATCAAATATGTCACTGGAAAAGAAAACAAAAGGCATCTGTTAATGAATCAGATTTATTTTTTAGACCTGCATTCATTGCTTCATTAAGCCTTCATTAACAGATTTTACAGAAGAAGAAAAGAAAATGTTAGTTGTAACTGCTTGGCACAAAATCAAAATAACTAGTATGGCACAATGTGTGGTTTAAAACTGAGACAGTGATTCAGTGCATGCTATTTTGAACGAACTCCTGAATTATATGCATATAGGCCACTTCTTATAGCAGTGCACGAACTAGCCAGCTTGAATATTTCATTGTCTAAACAGGCAGCTTTCAGATTTTCAGATGCAACCAGCGTGTGTCACAGCAGTAATTGCTGGATGCCTAAATGGGAGCTCTGCTCTTCTGAACATCTGGCCTCACATTTACAAGCAAAACCAGTTCCACAGTGCAGAGCACTTTTGGAAAGGTGGACAGCTCTAAATTCATGTAGAGTAAGAGCCAGCAAGAGGTGACACTTGCAGTGCAGAGGTTGGGAGGCCAAGCTCTGAAAATCTGCGTCGGACTTTAGGGAGTTACTGCTGAGAAGGGAATTCGACCGATGCTACAGAAACGCTGAAGCTTTGGAGCAGCCCCGTGCTCGTTAATCATTGCTGAATTACACACCTTACCATGCTCTTAAGCAAACTGTCACATAGCCTTAAAAGGCCAGGCAGAGCAGCAAGGGCGAGAAGGCACCGTGCACCAACACTTTGGGCAACGTGCCCAAATCCAGAGCTTTGTTTATTGAGGGAGACAGCAGGCTCCGTGGAGCCAGGGCTTCCTCTCCCCACGCCGGCTTCGGGGGAGCTGGTTTTGAGAAGCAGGCGCCGCGCTGAGCTGCCTCTCCCACCTCTCTCCCCCTTCCTCTTCATCAGGGCTTAGGGCTAAAGGGAGAAGCAGAACTAGTCCCTTCCCTGGTCTGCTCTAGGACTGGTCCCTTCTTGGGTTGCCTTTGACATGAGCAAGGTGAAATGCTGCACTCAGGGACGTCAATTACAGTAAATTCCTTGTGATCACAAGTGAGTTCAAACAGTGACGGAATCTAAAGTTTTCCACCAAAATAACCAGGAGATCAGAAACAAGCCCATGTTACAGTGCCTTATATGGGAAATGCATATTCTTAAATCTCTTTATTAGCTTATTTCCTGCTCAGTTGTTCCACAACTCGCTCAGGCTCAGTGCTGAAAAAGGCTTCACTCATATGCTCAAACTGGTTGGGTCTTTTCCTCTTAAGCAGCCAAAAAGTTGCTGCTCGTGGGGGTTGAGATGCAGTAATGCAGCTCAGTGTCAGGACCATGTGGAGAAGAACTAGAGGTTTTGAAACCAGGCACCTCCAGCTGCTCCAGAGGACTTGCAAGCAACATTTATGAGACTTGTATTAGGACAGTACGTTTTGCTTCCACTGTTTGATCAGGCTCACCGTGTGTTATCCCTACCTACGCTCAGAAAGTATCTCCATCACTGCTGTAGAAGCTCTGAGTGAGCTTTTTAGACACCTCTTTCCTGCCTCCTCCTCAGCAGCGATGCAAAGACCTCTAATAGATTCTGCTGAAAAGCATGCGGGCTGCATTCTTGCATCCCATAAGCTCATTTTAAACAAGCCTACAGGGGTTCAGAATGCATCCAGTTTGAGGGACTTCTTGGTTGGCCGAGAGCAAGCGTGAGTTGCTTCCTGTGCCAACACTCAGTGCTTTTTACCTAGAGGTTCAGATGTGATGGAGAAAAGAGCCACGACATTAACTCCTGAGCGAGCAGAGTCACCGAGGGACCTCACATCAACGAGGCAAGTCCAAGAACTCCTCAGGAGCTCTGGGGCCAGACAAACTGGTATCACAGAACCTCACTGGCCTCCCTGTGAGTTCCCCCTTGCTGCGCCTAGGCACCTCGCAGGGCTTCAAGAAGAGCTCTGCAGCCTATGGAACATTTACTGGAGGAAAAGGCATTCTCTGTGGCGCAGAATAAAGTCTTCAATGTGATAGGTCAAAAAATAGAAACGACACTGTGAATATCAATAACCAGACCAAAATGTGACTGTTTGTTCAAACTTGGAAACTTCTTTTGGAATAGAAATACAGAGGAAATAACTACCCACAATGTCAGCAAATCTTTGTTTTAAGGTTGTATTTTATTTATAACTTAACAATTGACTGTACAAAGAGTACCCAATAAATTATGCATAGCCCTGCACCCTTCTCCAGAATGTTTTATATCTCATTTTACTTTTATCAAAAGCTCAGATTAACTTTAAAACTCATAGATTAAAACCTTCAAAAGCCTATTTTCAGCAACAGCAGATTTACACTAATATCTGCTACTCGTCAGCAGTCTTCATCTTATTAGACCAAGTCCTGGATTTTTAAGAGACCTTTGAAAGACATATCATCAAAAATTAGCCTGCAACACATATAAACATGCCTACATGCAAGCTCACGGTGACACTGATGTACACTTCCAAAGAGAAGCAAGAGCACAGTGTCGATCCCGAAATATAAATGACCAAGAGTCCTACGGCTGCCTCTGGAAACACAGTCAGGCTTCTTTTCTATTATGGAACTGTTCTTAATTTATATGATTAGGCCTAGATCTCTCGCAGTGCTTAATGAGTTGGAGTGTTTCTGCTTTTGGATGCTAATTTGAGCTTCATTAAACAGACTCAGATCTCTGATGATACGGATCAGCTTGCAGCCTCGAAGTTTCTCAACGTACAGTCTGGCAGCCAAAAGCCAGGATGCTGAGAATGCCACCAAAGAAAGCCACCCTGCTAGAAATTATCGTCTCCTAATGAACCAAATGCTTAAGGCTCTCATATGAAATCTGGATTTTGATTTAGTTCAGATGAAATCTAGAATCTACTTTGATTTTTTTTTTGTATTGCTTTTATTTGCAAGTCCAAAATAAGTGCAAAAAATAAAAAGAAAAGTTCCAAGAATCAACATAACAAAATACATCAAAAATTGGAAGTATTTGTTCTTAATCTGGCCAAAATCTGAAATTACATTAAGCAAACATTTTTTCCTTCCCCAATAAATGTCTTGTGTTCCATATTCAGTTCACCAATTCTCCTGGGTCTGTACCAAGTAGAGAAAACCAGTAAGGTGTTAAATATTCACTGCATGAGTTAAGGAAAATCAGTGGTGCTCACCAAAAGCACAAACAATATAACCAGGATCAAAAATATGGCCTATCTGCTTTCTTATATCCTGCACCATTCACCTGTTTATATTTTGAAGTCCCTGAAAACAATCCTCTGGCTGTTAAGCAAGAAAAAAATCCTTACAAATACAGCGCTGAACCCATCCCACCATAAAGAAAGCGAGTAGTCACGCTCTCCAGCCCTTCTGCTAACACAGACAACTGTATTTGTTGCTTGGAGGCTATGTTACATATGAACGATCACACTTGGACACACACACACACATTCCTGCCAACCAAAATCTTGTCAAGCACAAGCAGGTCTTACTGCAATGTAAACAGAAAGCCTGAAACCACTAGTGAGACTTCGGCTGGTGCTCAGCTCCCGTGATGGCATTTCCTCTCCGTGAGGAGCACCACCAAGACCAGCAGCAACCACCACCTTTGCCTTCCCCGAGCCGTGTCACCTCCGGCACCGACTGGGCTAGCAACGCCGCGCGCCACAGCGGCAGGCAAAGGGCCTGATTTTGTGCCAAGGGTTTTATTATTGTGCTGTATTGAAAGCTACAAAACAGGGATTTCCTTATTTTGTTCAAGTGAAAACGCAGCACTTGCCATGTTTCCAGAGGACTTACTCGGGTGATGAAAGAAGAACACGGGGCATCAGAGCGGCTATTTCAGCAGTGGCTTCACACGGCTGCAGTTCAGAGGGGAGCACTGGGGGCAGCCAGTGCTTCCTGCAACAGCACTGCTGTTTGGAGGCTCTTTCTCACCTTCTTCACAGGGAAAACCTTTTAGAATCTGCATTTTTTTCACAGATTCCCTCCCTATTTCCAATGGGGAATTCCTTTTCCTTTTTCCTATGGTGGTGAGGTCTGGTCACTTGTGGCACACGGACCAGCCAGGAGGTCTCAAGGACAATTTTTCACTTGGATATATTGCCGCAGGTAGGCCATGTGTCCACAAATATTCGCATTTCATTCCAGAGAAGCTAGCAGGACTCAATTCCCAGTGTTTCAACAGAGATTTAATTCTTCATAACCTTTTGCTATTATCATCCAGAAACAAATTACAAGAAAAGATCATGAGAAGCACGGAATAGTTAACTAGTGCAACAAAGGGAAACCAAGAAATATGTTTAGACATGAAATCTCTATCTACTCCATCAAAAAATACCATCTGTCTTCTTAGAGAATATCAAAATTTAAAAGATTTTTTTTAAAGGTCAAAGATATCAAAGGCTCACAGCAAGTTTTAACATGTCAAGTGTCTCCCTAAAGTGTGCAGAACTGCAAACTACCCAAATCAGACCTGAAATCGCAGGGCCTGATCTCTGGTGTCTGTCATCTGTGCGACTGCTTGACACCTGCACAGGTTGAACCAATTCCCTCTTTGCAAGGGAGGAAAACTCCAGTCAGCGAGACTGCTCCTATTCCCACCAGCAAAGGATCTGCCACGGTGACTGCAAAATAAAGGTGAAATGCTTTGCAGATTTGATTCAGCAGCATTTTATACATCCAGTTTGCCAAGATGCAAATGACTTTGCTACGAGGAAACCAACGCAAAGGGCAGCCTCAAGAAGTTCTCTTTCTCACGAGAAAAGAAAAAAAAAGAAAGGATGATAAAAATAAATCGTGTCATCTGCTTTTACGCTGCAGCTGCTTGGAGGCAACGTAGGATATGAGATAGACAGGGAGCTTATGTGCGCTGTAGGTAGCGCAGTCCTTGCAGTGGGCAACCCTGAGCGCGCTTGTTAAAACAAAGCGAGGGAAGGAGGATTCCAAGCACTTTCCGAACCAGACCATGGCAATGGCCAAAATAGGGAAACTATGTGAGACAATTTATCAGTTTCACAATCAGATTTCTTTCCAGCCCTTGCTGTGCTGAATGCATTGCAGGAAAGGAAAAATGAGAGAGACAAAATGTGTATGTGTTAGACAAAATGGAAAATCCTCGTGGCACCCGCAGGTTATGATTTGTCAGAGTTCAAACAGTAAATTCAATGTGCAGAAAAACTCAGAAAGCCTCTTCTTCTTGCTTTGCTCTCTAAGTAAGCCCCTGGGACTGCTGAGAGTAGGTTTAAAAGATGCAGAGCTGTGAGGACAGAATCAACCCAAGTCTGGTGACCTCCCCTTGGAGCAGCCCTGCTTCAGCCTGAGCATTCCCAGGGCTTTGAGTCCCTCTCATCTGCACAGCCCCAAGGTTTAGTAAACAGGGATGAGGGCAACTCCGCCTTTCTCTAGCTGTATTCCTGGGCACTGCTTTGAGGTTTCTGAAGTTGTAGCCAGGGAGGTTTCTTGACTTGTATAGCTTAGATGTTCTGATGATTTATTTCTTGGAGAGGTAAAAACTTTCTAGCAACTGCTGAAGCAACTGTTTTTTTCCTGCCCTCTAAGGATGAAGAGCACAGAATTGAAGATATAAAACTGGGTTCAGTTAATAACCATTTAAAAAGGAATAAACATAGTACTTTATCAGTGAATAAAATGTGATGGTCTCTGCAATGTGGCGCACACCACCGAAGTATAAGGCTTCAATTTATACTGTCTCTAAGCATGTTGCATGTCATTGCTGATGTACAATACCAAAACCACAAACAATTACTATTATTTACTGAGCCCTGAGAATAAAAGCAATACTTCACACATAGGGAAAATGAAGTACTCCTTCTTAGAGGCATTTAAAATTAAAGACCCACAGCTTGCAATTACTATAATCAAATATGTGGTGCCATGGTACATAAGAAAGCGTCAGTGCTCAAGCCCAAATGAAAACATTATGCAGCTACTTCCATTAATTTTTTCCTGTTAGGACAGCAACAAATTCATTAGAGCGACATACAAAGCTATTAACAGATGAGAACACATGATTACTTCATTGTAATAACGACTAAACACTGGCCATTACAATTAAGACATAGATTAACTTTACTATAATGAGCATATAAGTCTTTGAAATTGGACATGAAAACACATTCAGTAAAAACTGAAGTCCATGTCTAATTCCACAGCATTTCTTAAGCCACATAACTAACAGGTTCTGGAAGCAGAAAGAAATAAAATCTTATCTCCAATTATTTTTGTAAAGAATTTCCATTTTTATTGCTTTATGAACTGCTTTTATAGGCTCAACGTTATTACACTGAATGAACTGAAGGAAATTTTATAATTACAGCATCATTTTACTTCACAGGCTCTTTACATATCCAGGAGTCAATGGTTGGCATGAGCTCCACCACGATAAAAAGGGCTCTCAGCGCAAAGGAGTTTCTGTGAGGAACTTCTCATGGAAATCCACGTGCTATCATCAGTGTTAGATAAGAACATGGTCTGAAGGTTTGAGGAATGGAGCCTGTCCCTGTCCTTGGCACTTGGGAGCACAGCAGGGCTCCCATGGGGCTCCACAGCACAAGCCACGGACAAAGTGGAGGGCGTCCAGCTGAGGCCACCAAAATGGTCCCTGGGGACCCTGCAAGCCCTTCCACCCTCCTTGGCATAGAGTGTGCCCAGCAGGACGGAGCGGGACCACGCTCGGCTGCTGGGCGAGAGGAGGATGAAGCTGGAGGAAGGTGGCGGGCGGACCGTCGTGTGGGCCGCCCGCGTGGCTGCGCGCACAGCGGCCTCAATAGCTGCACTGAGGCCATCTCCTGACTTCCCGTCACCACCATCACCTCTCCTCACAGAATCGGGGCCTTATCAGTAGGCCTTGCTTAGAAATTTGGTAACAACATATTTTTCTGCAGAAAAAAACAGCCAGTTCATTGGAATTGAACGTTTCTGTGGAAAGCGCTGATGTCATTTCCCACTGAAAATGTTTCTTAAAGTTTCAAAACCACCTAAAATGTCCTACTGTGGTATTTTCAGAGGATCTACTTCTCACTGTGACACTGTTTTCAAAATTGAGTTTCTTGACAAAATATTAAAAACTAAATAAGACAGTGTAAGACAATCATTCAGCTAGCCATACCTATTTGTTTCTTTCCAGTTATCAAGTATTCTCAAGATTTTGACCTTGGAACTAAGATTC
>JAVCKT010026811.1:0-24230 GCA_032273925.1 Rhynchotus rufescens | reverse complement strand
GTGATGTGGTTTATTTTTGCACAGGTTTCCTAAGGCTACATTAGAGCCACTGGTTTCAGTGATCGTATCACAGTTGACCTCTACAGAGAGTCAACTGCAAAACAACCCGGGAAATATCGTTCCAAATATTTGAGAAGTCTCTGAAGTCTCATTAATGCGAGTACTTTATATTTCATTAAATTTTACGAAAGTTCTCAGTAATTCAAAGAATGTCACAACGGTTTGCAGTCTTTAGCAGGATTTATATCTTAGCTTGCAAAGAGAAGTGATTTTCAAGCATACAAGAACTGGAACATGGAAGGAAGATAATAAACTAACAAGCATAAAGACAAAATGTCTCTGCGGTCTCTCTTCTAGAGCCAGAGGAGATCTCGTGCTAAGTGCTCTCTCGACAGACAGAATTGCTATATAAAACTCATAGCCAAGATTTTCAAATTTCAAAGCCAAAAATCCACATTTGGGTCTGCAGAAGCTCTGGTAATTCCAGGACAGGCCCGTACAGGAAAATATAATGCCAAAATAGTTATTTAATAAGCCCAGCTTTGCAATGCTGGGCTAAACCGCTACTGTCCCCATGGTGGGAATGCCAGGGCCAGAAAACACCAGTCATGGGGGCGGTTCAAAAATCAGGGGGAGATTATTTCTTGCAAAGTATTTCCCTCTGTGAGGATGCTCACAAAGGGGGTTATCACTGAGCACTGATAACTGCAATACTCGGAATATCTCAACCAGAACATTTTTAAAGACTCTCAAAGTTTTCCCTTAATCTATATTCTTTTGGCTGGTGTGAAGAGTCCATTACGGCTCCTATTGCAATGAAATACATATTTTATACTGTGAGCTCTACAGGTATTTATTTCACAAATACTTAAAAATACAAAAAAAATCACCCAAAATAACAAATAAGTTGGAAGGTTTCAGATAACATTTTAAGAAAAGTAGTAACTCGGTGACCTGCCTCAAGGATGACAAATTGAGAAGCAGAGTCTTCATTCAGTTTAATTTTTTAAAATTAGAAATAGGGATTTAAATTGCAATTTTTTAAAAGATAGTCTCATCCTATTAAAAAAAAGTGAGGTAGAAATTAACCCGGTAGAAGACTAACCCAGTAGTTAGTTTTCATGAAGGTAAAAACTGAATCTTTTGGACATCCCCCCCAGTCTGAAATTCTTGTTCAGAAAGGTTCATGCAGGTAATAGCTTTTCTGATATTCTGTGATTCTGTGAACTAACGAATGTATTGCTACTGTCTGACCTTTTATTAATCTTCAAAGAAAGACCGAGCTAAAATGCACTTTGTTCATTTTCTCGAATGGCTCTATGTGCACAGGTTACCTTGGGATGCTGTGAGGTTACAGATTGTCCATTAGCCTAACCTCAATTCTGAAAAGCTTAAAAACAAATTTTCAAAGAAAGAATAATCAATGTCATAGAGGTAATTGCAAAATGAGACACGGTGCAATATTTGTTTACTCCCTTTATTTGGTAAGATAATTGTATTCTAGACAAAATAAATCAATCACAAATTGATTCTTCAAAGAAGCGTGTTTAGTGCTGTGAGATAAATTGCTGGTTAAAATGGGAAAGGAAGAAAAACTACAAGGTATGTAAGGCAAAGATTTAAGGGAGATTAGCAACAGTTTATATTGGAAATAGAAAAACAAGACCAGAAGTGACTTTAATAAAAATACTTCAAGAACCAGTCTGAAGAACTGAAGATGCAGTGTTGGGAGGTATTGCAAGACTGAAAAACATGGATGGTTTTAATGACTGCAGTAATAAAAATGGAACAAAATTCAATAATCACGTTGAAATCGCAATTCTGATGATGAACAACAATTTCTGATTTAATCTGAAAATTTAATCACTGAATGACTGTAAACCAGCTTTGTCAAGTGTCTGGGAAGAAAGGAAACCATGCAGTACCAGTATAAACTGAGTCACTTCCATTAGAGCAAGGGAAGTACTACTGTAAAAAACGGTTCTGCAGATGATTTAGTCACCTCTGCACAAAACAAAAGATCCGTCTGAATGACTGAGAAGTATAGAAAGGTATTCTAGTTTAATTAGCAAAATGGAGACCTCATCTTTTATAAGGGAAGATAAGAAGAGCTGAATTATTTATTAGTAAAATAAAGTAGAAGAAAAGGTATCATTGTAGTTTATAAATACATTGGGATGGGAGGCAAGAATAGGGATAAATGTCAGAGCTGAAAAAGAGCTATTTTAACTAATGGACAATGAGGGCATGAAGAATCAACACATATAAACATTTCATCTGGAAAGGAGATGATCTCTTGCCATGGGAACAGTAATGTTATGGAGCAGCATTCCAACAACTGCAGCCCAATAAACTGGGGAATATAAAAATATCTTCATTTAGGTTATCCAAGGGATAATGTGACTTGGTTTTCTACAGTATCAGATGACCGAACTCAGTGATTCAAGAGAGCCTTTCAGACTGTATTCCTAAGGACAAGAAAAAAAAAGAAAAACAGTTTCCTAACAGGGCAACGAAGAGTAAAACAAGTGCAGGATAAGTCAGAGAAGACGCACTGAATTCTGACAGCCCACTCTCATAACAGAGATGAAATAGCTGGAAACCTCATCAGATTTGTTCCTCTCAACTTTTAGAAGATGAGAGGCAATGCCAAACACTCAAAACAATAACGTCTTGCCTTTATAAACAACCCTTAGTATCACTGGATATAAAACAGAGACTTGGACATCTGCTGAGCATGCCTATTGGATTGGCATCAGAGCTCTCCGCCTGGCTCGCGTGGAAGGCTGTGGGGTCAGGAATGAGACACGTTGTTCTTCAAAAACAATCTCCCATTTTGCCACTAGTAGCTTTCAGAGTCCATCTCCCATATATCTGAAGTCTGTTTAATTTCACCTGATTTAGATTTTTTCCTAGTGTCCTCTAGATTTCAGCTGCAAATTAGAGCTGGAGAATCCATCCCTGTGCATGTGTTGTGCTGAATTACTGACTCTCAGGAGATGTGTGAAGTTTGGCCCCTTGGCACCCCCATGGGTATTACTGTATGTCCTGGTACATGCTAGGAACAGATCATCTATGACTACTGTAAAAAAAAAAAAAAATCATTGTTACAGATGTAGCTTGGGACTGCCTTCCCTACTGCTCCACCAAGCATCCTTTTCTAGCCCTTAATCTCTCTGTTAATAAATGCTATTTTTAAACTGCAGCAGTCCTCTCCATACTTCGCACATTCGGAGCAGAGACGAAGCCAGCCTCCATCCAGGCAAACATGCCATCTGGACAGGAACACACAGGAACTGGAGAAGGTCAGTAGCTAAGGACCAGCGAGAAAAAACATGTAAACGCCAAGCACTGCTAACATTTTGCTAGAATTGTTAGATTTTCCCCTTATTCCTCTGCCCTTGTCAGGAGACAAGGCTATTTGCCATGGGTCAGAATCATGCTGGATAAAATCCAAAGTGCACCAGTACCACCTGCCAAAAAGTGTTTCTCCAGCTTCAGCTAATGGGATAATTTAAGGCAAAATGCAGTTGTGGATGGGTCCAGTACCTGGGCAAGCACTGGGCCACTCTGCTGGGTCCTGAGGAAAGACAAGAATTGGGGCACTGGGCTAGATCACCAACAGTGAGCTGGGGCCTTGGAAGAAAGGTGGAGGAAATCTGAGGACTCCTTCATCAGACTCACTGGTCTGACGAAAGGACAGAAATGACGACCGGACAGAAATGACGACGTGGAGAGGAGTGTGAGCTCTTTGAACCCAAACATTTCATCCAGCCCTAAATATGGTCACAAGATTTTAGATACTTGGCTTACTCTTAAACAGTTAGATTCTGAATTATCTCCAACTGTGTAGGCTGTAAAAGAAAATGCATAAACCAGTAATTCTTGAAACTCCCTAGAAACATATTCACCAGCGGATTTTTTTTTTTTTGGTAGCTGTTATATTAATCAGTGTTTTAAAAAATTAGAATGTTCTATGATAATTTCTCTTCCAAATCTAATAAGCAATGCTTTGCAATCAACTTCAACTCATTCTTCTTAATGTCGTTATCTACCCACTAGAGCTTTGAGATACACTAAGGAAAAATGCCTAAGGTAGAGCACCATGTATATGAGCTGCCTTCTTTTTTTTCAATGAGCAGTCAGTAGTTAGCAAACAGCAGTATTTCAGTGGCATCTTGGTTACTCTCTTAACTGAAATGGAAAAAATGTGAAAAGATCAGCTGTTCTCAAAAATATTGCCAAAAAAACTTATTTAAGGGTTTTTGGCTGAACCTGAACTCAAAATATTTTCCAGCACCTGGCCTTCAACCAAAACTCAAAGGATTCAACCCAGATTTCATGCTTCAGTTTTATATTTTATCAGATATTCCTATACAAATTCATCTTTAAAAGTGAATTTTAAGCACGTGTGTATAAATGTAAACATAAACACAGCGAGCATGGCAACACAAGTCACAACTGTCTACTGGTTTCTTGTACATCTTTCCATCAAGCTACAGATTTTACAGCCGGAATTAATTCTCCTGAGACTTAACACAGTCAGATATTGTTAATGAATATTGACTTACATCCAAAAAGAACTTCCACTTCTGCCTTAATCTTCTATCTGATCCATTAGCAGCAGCTAAGTGATGACTTGATCAAGTGCTTTCTACAGACTGTTCAATAGTGCTCAAAAGGACTTAGATCACAGGGGAAAGAAGAAAACATGCAGTTAATATATCTCAGTATTTTTACCATCAGGAGATCAAAATTGGAATTACTATAAAGAATACTGCTTATGATAAAAACAAAACTTAGTACTTACGTACTCTAAATTTCCTGTAACTAAAAAAAAAAGATGGTCAATTATTTTACTTAGAGGTGGTATGGACAACACAAAGGTCACGTGGAAATGCACAGGGCAACTTTTATACAAGGGAATTCTGCAGTGTCCAGCTGACTCCACAACCCTCCGTACTGCAAAGAGGGAACAATCCCTGCTTACAAAAAGCCACAGAGCAAACGCCAGTAGCTGCTGCACTGGTTTCACCACGCTTATCTCCTTCAGCTCTACCTACGCCTGAGGTACTTCTGGGCTCACTGAATGCACAACTGCAACAAAGACATCAAATAAATCATAAATTCACTTCCCAAATATTAAGGACAAAAGGAATTTAAAATATCCCTTTCCCATTTTTCCATATTAAAGAACAGCCTGATCAGCACAGAATACTTTGTGCCCTGGTACCTAGAAGTTTCAGCAATATTTGGCTAAGAAAAAGCAAGGCTGCACCCCAGCACAGTGGGAAGGGGATGGAAGCAGCCCTGGCACCACCTGGAGCTGCTCTTTTCCTTCCTCTGCGTAGCACCTCTGCACAAACACTACACCCACGCACCCTTCCGAGGAGCTTCAGAATAAATCTGTATCTTGACAGCTTTAAGCCCAGCCAGCTTGAAGCCTCAGCCAAAGTGCTTATGAGAGGTACCCCACATCTATAATAGATCATGAAGGGTTAGCCAAGATAAAGGCTTAAGTAATAGCACACTTAAGGAACACTGTAAGATGGATGCACAATCAAAATCTATAGGGGACTAGCTTATCCTTGCACTCCCATGCTTGTAAATAATAAGAAAACCTATTGAAATATGGGCAGTGATGCTGATGTTTCTCCCTCACAAAATACACAGCTAGGGAGACCTTTAAAGTCAGTTGTTGCCCGCTGTGCTGGCCAACAGGCAGAGGAGCCAAGACAAATTGCACTACGGAAAGGTCTGCGAGAGACAGGGCTGCTCTTGTGCTAGTTTCTCTCCTATGTTACGCAAGTCGACAACTTTGTAAAGCAGACTTCTGTTTACAAATCAAAACGCAGGCTTGCATTTTGTTTCCCGTGCACAATTAAAATTTCAAGTAATTTGTATACTTACTGCCATCAAAAAATGCCACCTCAGGGATTCGGTCTTTTTTTCCCCTCCACTGCTTGTGTTTTCTTTGTTACGTGATATTCTCCTTTTTAATAACCTTGAACACAGTGACCCCAGGTGGCAGATGCCACCACGGCTGCTTCCCAAAGCGCAGCCAAACCTGCGTGGGTCAGGAACAGGCTGAGGAGAGGCCCCGTGTCCTCCCCAGGAGGCCCCAGTCCCAGGAGAGGACAGCTCTGCTCCAGCTCCTTCCCCGGAGCAGGAAAGAATCCGCACGGATCACAGCGGTCGGCCTGACAAGGGTTTGGTTTCCGAGCCACCATTCCCTGCTTGTTTACAGAAGCTTTTCTAATAGAGGAGCACTGAAAAGGGTCCAGGGGCATCAGGTGAAGGATTCTCCATCTCCCATACCATGAAGGATTCTCCATTTCCTTGATTTTAATAGGATTCAGGCTTCTTCAGCCAGTCTCCCAACTTCAGCCTCCCCAGGTCAATGGGCCAAGCACCCCAACAACTCACTATTTTTCCTCACTTTCCTGCTTGGAAAACAAGGTAACTGCATGAAGTTTGCATTCTGTGACCAACAGCAACATCACTTAAAGCATCATACACCCATACAACAAACAAAACCCAAAATTAACAGTATATGGACAACTCCCAGCAGCTTTTCCTTTTTAAAAATCTTTTTCATTTCTCAGGTAGGCTGGCCTACCTGAGAGTCATCTTCTCCTGTCTGGTGCAAGTCTCAAGCCTCCAGCAGCCAGGGCATAAGGCTCTGCTCTCAGCACTGCTCCAGGAGAGCACCAGGACTCAGAATTGGGAGAAACAAAGTAATTTGTGTGCGAGGGGAGATTGATTGATTGATTGATTGATTGATTTTATTTCATCTATTTATTTTTTGCAAGCCATTCACCAAATAAAAAAAGCTGGCTACCACTGTTTATTACTCACATCTTCAATTGGTATCAATTAGCTACCACAGCTGTGTATAATGGTAATTAATGTCACATGTGAGATTTACTCTTGAGCCAAACTGCCTCCGAGAGGGAAGGAAGTGCTGGGTACCCCAATGCCTTCCCACTCTGCTTGCTAATGGAGTGGGAAAGTGTTATCCACTGGCACCACAATAGTCCTTCCATTGCCTGAGGGGGTCACTACAGCACCAAAACAAAGCAGCAAAATACATAAAACTGTTAAATAAGAAATGGGAAGATCTTCAGCAGACATAACTCTAAGTAAACTTTGCACAAACTATTTACCATTTCACCCCCAGGCATTAAGAATATGCTCCAGACTCTAGGAATGATGCAGCTCTATTTCGTTTTTCTTGCCGTATCTCTCACATCTTAACCCAATTTATAAAGCCAAGTATCAGAAGGAAGAAAGGAACTCTACCTATTAGAGCTATTTGCAGAATCCCCATAGTTCTCACACAATTACACCTTGTTTTCCATGCAAACAGCCTTTGAAAATGCAACTATTCTAAATATAGATCATTTGCATTCACAATAAATGAATTTGGCAGGCAATCTTTTAATAGGAGTTGCTACAAAAGAAACCTAAATTTCATGGCATAATGATTCATAGCCCAGGTGATTAAAAACAATCTGTACTGAACAAATCAAAGTGAAGTTCAGATTTCCAGTGCTAAATTTGGTTAAAACCCTAAGCCATAAGAAGGAGGAAGTCTCAAAGCCAAAAAGCACAGTAAATAAGAACACCTAGAAATCAGAGAATGAACCTTGCAGTAGAAGGAAGGTCCTAAGGCGCACTGAATTAGTTGCTTTATTTCTTTTATTCTAAACACAACTTATTATTACTTAAATATAGACAGAGTCATAGGACTGGGAATGGTTATTAATATGGTATAGCATGCAGAGGAAGACTTTGGCGCATTGAAACCTCTGAAGGACTCCGTTAGGAGAACTATGCAAGCTGACATTGAAAAGGTTCCTGCTCCTGCTTCTCTAGTTGCTGCTCGAGAGGATAACACTGTCACCATCACTGGAAGTTGAAAAGAAGAGGTTTAAGCCCCCAATGCCTCAACATGCTGCCTGAGCAGCTTTACTTCAGCTGTATCTTGGTAGCAAAAGTCTTGACGTTTCAGGGTAAACTGACTGACATTCCCAAGGACAGTTTTGACTAGGAAGGGCTGTTCCTGCAAAGTGCTGCAAAGCTCTCGTCAACTCGTCAAGGAATCAAGCTGTGTGTTCTAATCATAGAACAATAAACTGATATTCTTGGAAATAGGTTCTAATCAAAATACCGGATTTAGCAAGTGGAAGAGGAAACGTGACATGTGGCATACCATTAAGGAACAGCAAGTAAACTTGCATAAAGCATAATTATGCCAAATTACTATTTTAAATCAAGCTTCTAAAAGCAATGAAAAATCTGAATTGAAAAATCTGCAACCATGTTGCAGAAAGCAGCTGTAAATGGAGCACAGGCCAAATGCAATGATGAAACTGTCAGGACCTGGAATCACAGCACCGCTGCGCTATTCTGCACAACAAACCCACAGCAAAACCAGGAAGGTTCACTTGGCTGTTCTGGGAATTACTGGCCTGTCGAAAGGCCACAGTCTGCTTCGGGCTATGAGAAAGTAATTCCCATTCACCTCGGAAGATCGTGATGTGCCTCTGTTAGGAAAGAGCTTGGACCAAAGTTTATCAACTGGAGAAAGAATGGAAGAGAATTGAACATATCAAATGCAGCATTAAAGACTTCTTACGAATCCTTTAAATAAAAAAAAAATAGAAAATAAATATATTATCAGAAAATATGTAAATATATTGTTTTTCTTCTATTGGTTCTCCCTGTTTTTTTCAATCCTTAGACAACAGATTTCTCATTATGAATAAATATCAGAAAATACCAGACATGCTAAAAAACAAGATGTGGAAATAGTCTTAATGAAAAAAAACCTCGGTGTTTCACTGCAAGCAGGAGGGCTGGATGTCAGGAGGTCACAGGCATTATGCTAACCGGAAATACAGAAAAGACTATCAGGAGTATAATGTGCCTTCCTACTAACAAGAATTAAAGCTTGTGCAGTTTACTCTGCTTACCTCAATTACTACGTCTGGAAAATAACTCTATTTTTGTTGGCTTTTTCTTTTTCCAGAATATTAATTCATTCACGTTAGCAAAGCACTTTCAAATCCTCCGGGATCATCTTAAAATCTACTTTTTTAAGGCTATCACCTCCACAAAGAGAAGAATAAACTAAATTTGATCCTGCAAACAGTGATCACAGTAGCAAATTTGGATGTTGCAGAATTAGGGCCTAAATGCTTAATACAGGACACGCGAAAGAAGATTATATGCGATCAGCAGAAGAATTTTTCTCCTTATAAGAAGGCACCAGTTAAGCCCAGGCTTGGAAATACCTCTGCCCAGCGGCTTCAGCGTCTACCTTGGCGGCAGCACCAGCCTCCACGGGCAGCAGCAGAAGTCAATCGATGAACAGATGTTAAAGCAGCAGCCTTCATGGTACTAACCCAGATTACAGAATTTTAGAGATTCCTGACTAACAGCCACTGATTAGTAATTGAACTGAAGCAATAGTTTAGAAAGATACCCAACACATGCCTATTCTTGCATCCAAAAATCAGATTGAGGCCCTAACCTGTAATAGCTTGTCTTTAAGCTGCGTTTTCAAGTGTTTTATTCAAAGGAGAAGGGTCCTGACTTTAAGTGAAATAAAAGTTTGTGTCTTTGTATGTTGCCATGTTTGAAAAACTCACAATATTTTGGAGCAGTAGAGAAAACTCTGTAAAAGCTAGCAACAGTGGAGAGCCAAGCCTAGTCTGAAGACTTCAAGCAGTGGAAAATCAGCCACATCCAGAGGTAATTTAGATTATGGATCAGTTCCCTGATTACTTTAAGAAGCAAAAACTAAACTTTTCCAATCTGAATTTGCCCAGCTTCAGCCACCACCTTTGGATCCCACATGCTTCTGTCTATTAAAGGGGCCTCTGCTATCACCTATATTTTCTCTTCTAGACCATGATTAAGTTACCTTTTATTCTACTTTGTGAGGCTAAATAAACTCCGTGCACACAAAACTGGAATGATGCTGAGTGCCTTAAAATAGTATCTGATGCTGCTTCCCATTCCAGTACACCCTGTTCTATTTTCTAATTAATGCACGACGCAGAGCAGCTTGTTACACCTTTCTAATGGAAATTTCATGAGTCAGCAAATACGCTTTCATATGGCTTATAAAGTGGAATTTGAGTAAGTAAAAGAAGTAAAATCCCTGCAGAGAAAGTTTTTGGTATTTTTTTTCTGAAAACGAAAGGCAAAATGAAAAACAAATTCTGTTTTCTGTCATTCTTTATTAAAAAAAAAAGAAAAAAAATGAAAGAAAGAAAGAAAAGAAGAAAGAAAAACAGAGAAAAGGAACCTGATGGTGCCAAAGGGTTAATGTATTCCAGTTTGGTCAGTCTGAATAAGTGAATTTAGCAGCTGACAGGGCATGGTGTGACAGTCTCTTACAGCTGTTCCAATTGATTCAAAGACCATCTTTGTTTCTTGCAATCTTAGCAACTGTTACTTTTTTCCAAAGACAATGATAGACCAGCTGTTACCTCACAAGATGCAATGTACTTCAGGTCAAAGCCTTTAGTAAGGAACTTGTAAAACAAGAACTAAATCATTGTTTGGGTTTGTCAGATTTTTTTTTTCTTTAAAACAGATTTAGCAGCCTAACAGTCAAATTAATTTACACTCAGTATTTCCACTAATGCACTGGAATGAGAGAGAATTTCATCTGGCTGCTAAGCTGAACCTTCTATTTCAGTAAGAAGAAAAAAAAATTAAATGTGACAATATTATAGAATATTTTTCGTTAATAGGTCAGTCTCCTCCTTTCCAAAGGTAGCGCTGCTAGGCAGATGTCATCTTGCAAGATGAATCTACAGGTCTAAACATTCAGAATGTAAGATGGGGATTTTTGAAAGAGTTTTGAAAGGAGTTAAATCTGCACTTCCCACTAGATATCAATCAGTGTGAATTCCTCGTTTCTTTAAGCTCTTTGAAGACACTATTCTAAATGCATAACCGAGCAACTTAGTCATACAGTTGATCCTCCAGCCCCAGTACTGGTAATACTCCCACCTGAAGACATGTAGGCTTTGGAAGATGTAGAAAGTTGCAGAATCAGCCACCTAATCAAGACTTATTAGAGTAGGAGTAACTGTTGACACGTTATCTACAACCTTTCTGAAAACAAAAAGGTAAGCATCACTTTGAAGGGCTGTAGTTGAAATAAACCATTGTTCTTGCATGCACAAAGACAAATTATTGCTCCCCACAAGTTCCTAGCTGTTCTGCTGCAGAAGACAAAAACTTGCCGAGTGGATCCTCCTTTATTCAACCTTTGTGTTTAATTCTGGAAAGTCTTAACATTGAGAAATACATTTTCAGAACCGTTGCCAGCTAACTGTTGTGTAAAGAAGCCCACAAAAGCACAGTGAAACATACTGCACCTTTGGAAAGATCTATAAGGGCTGTTGAATTCAGCAATAAGTAGTCTTTTTTGTTTTTTGGTCTATTTTACCTATGTAAAGACAAAGATAAGTTTAGACTCAAGATTTCTTCAGGTGTATGCAAGACTCTTATTTGCCTCAGGCCATTTATTCTACATGTAGAAAGGAATTAGGTAAGTTATTTCTCCACCTTAACTCTCTTTTCATAATGTATGATATATTCCCATATGTAAGCCACCATTTCAAACAGATGTAAAAATACTTCCCATCAGGACTGGTGCCATTCGTATTTTTGATAATGACTATACACAGCCTAACAAAACACTGAGGGTAAATCACAACCTCTGAATTATAGGAGCTGACTGCATTTGTTTCTGAAGATAAAAATATCCCAAACACACATGTGCATGTTTATAGTTATGCTTAAGAGAATAACCTATCACTAGGCCAAAATTCTGACATCACAAAAGCATCTCTTGCACAAAATCTGTATGTTGTCAGCCTGCTGCAGAGGGGCAGCTAGGAAAGTAGATGCCGTCTCTTGATGACAGCTGAGAGAGGAACTTTGCATAACTAAATTAAGAGACTGCTGCCTGCAGGCACCACAATGGCAATTAAAGACAATACTTCATGGGGAAAGGAGATGGATGTACTGGAAAATAAAGTCCATGTTAAATTCATTGCTAATCCTTGAATGGAGAATTGGATCGTTTATTTTCCAAATGTCCGGGCAATTCTACCAATTTCATTTCCATCTCCGCTGCCAGATGGCTGTTGTCTCCAAAACCCATAACTTTTTCTAGTTTTAAGTAGTATTCCTCATTGGCAAGCTCCAATTCAGCAAGACTGAAAGTACTTTAATTTAAACACATGAATAGTTCCTTTGACATCCATAGCAAGTCAGTGGAACAACTCACACTTAAGCATGCACTTTTAAATGCCATGCTGAATCCAGGCCATAAACAAGGCATAAAAGGCACAGAGAAAAGCTGGATTGCCAGACAGTTTACCTGCACAACACCTTGGTGCTACCCAGAGAAGGAAAGCTTTTGTTTAGCATTCTTTGGCATGTTTGAGAGGTAAGTTTCCTCTTCCTTGGTTCCTTGCAAGTGCAATTCCAAGGACAGGTTCTCTCCCACACAGGGAGAAGCTTTAGCACCAGTCTTTTTAGTACCAAACATGCTACATTTGCCTACAGGTATAACCACAGCATCTTCATCCTTTTAGGGGGTGTGTGTTAAAACAATATTACTTAAGGAAAAAAGATGACTGGTCTCATCGTTGTTATATAAAATGTTAGGAGGCCCTAATAAAAGATTCAGTGCAGGGCAGGAGAATAACTCCCTCACAAGCTAGCCAGCTGCTGCTTTCAGCTTTCACAATTTCATTTTTAGAATGGAATTGTGAAACATTTAAATCATTACACAAGACCTCAAAAATGCCACAGATACAATTCAAATGCATGAATGCATACAATCAGATCATACTTGCTACCAATAACCACTAAGGACAGGAATTTGGAAGAAAAATCTCTCTCTCTCTTGCTGTATATATATGCCCCAAATTATATATATGTAGGCGTAACCATATACTTTTTCGGTAGAAATACATAAAACTTG
The DNA here is from genome assembly GCA_032273925.1 of Rhynchotus rufescens. Lineage (NCBI taxonomy): Eukaryota > Metazoa > Chordata > Aves > Tinamiformes > Tinamidae > Rhynchotus > Rhynchotus rufescens. Next base: position 11,209 of record JAVCKT010026811.1, on the reverse strand, counting down.
CATATACACATTTCCTCTGCACCCAAATTTGCACTATCTGCTAACCACCTCCTAGAATTGGACATTCAAGCCTCTACAAACTCTCGAATAATGCAGCTTGTTCCTCTGTGCACCCTGTGCAAAGGAGACTGGCTTCATGCTCTCATCCTTCTCCCCTGTGTTGGTACTCCCAAAAAGGAGAGGGAAGATGCTCCTTCAGGTCTTTGATCGTATAAAAAAATCACAACTTTTTTCACCTCTTTTTTTTTTTTTCCCTCCAATCTCTTACCTTCTGACCAAGTTACCTCCCTACATTTTGAGCAATCTTGGCCAGGAGCTTTGCTCATTATAGCAGCATTCATGCCACCTATTTCAACCTGTCCCCTGACTCCTATGGGAACTCAAGGTGGCAGTTTTGCCCTCCCTTCATTTGATTATAGCCACTGCTGCCAAATGCGGGGAGGTCTGGGCCTGCCTGGGTCTCTCAGCTGCATCTTTGCACTGCCTCCCTTCAGCTGCTGAAGGCATTTCTGCAGCCAGGTACAGACTGGGAGCTGGGGAGAGCAGTTTTCAGAGCGCTGACCTAGCTAATCCTGGCTGCCCAAGCGCTCGCACCAGCACGAGAGCAGCCACGGGAACGTGCAGCCAAGGCTCGGCAGCACCCGCGTTGCTTCCTCCTTTGGTAGCAGCTCAGAGTTACTTTGGCTTAAACCAATTGTAAAACCATATCCTGAGGCTCCTGACTTAGGTGTTTTGAGCAGCAGCCAGCCTCGATGCCTCCAGCGGGCAGAGTAAATATCCGCCTTAAACATCCGTGTGGTTTTAGCACAGTGTGGACTCCAGGAACTGCAGAAGTAATCCTGCAGAATCATGGAAAGGGAAGTTTTCTTGTACTGCTCTGCATCACCGTGGGCACAAATCACACACAGAATCTAGATTTTTTTTTTTTTTTTTTGTTAAACAAAAGAGTCAAGTTATAAATACAAGGGCAATACAGGATGTGTAATGAATATGTCATAGCTGTGGCATCCTGTTTGTTAAATATCTTGCTCCTGAATGGGGCCGGTTTAGGTTTCTTGCAAATACACGAAGCTTTCCAGCTGGCCTGTAGCCAGTGTTTTAATAAAAAGTGGTATTATGAAGAAGTAAATAAAGCTTATAGCAGTAATAATAACCTTGAAATTCACTAATCACCACAAGTTTCAGAAATATTTTAATATGAGATCAACAGGCCAATAACTAAAACTCATCTCTCAGCTATGGAAAGCCACTCGTATTAGATTATGCCTACACTGAACAAGTACCCAAGTGATTAATGACCTGGATGATAGAAAAAGTGCATTTTCTGAATCCAAAGACAATACCTAGCAAAGGAGCTGGAAAGTCTTTAGAAAACAGGATAAGGAACAATTACAAAGTGAAGAAATGGTCTGAGAAAATATATTCACTTTCAATAAAGGCACAGGTGTTAAAATTGGGTTGGAATAAGTAACGGTTTAAAAAAAAAAAACACACAGTGAAAATCAACAGCTAAGGCAGCATTTCTGCAGAAAAGAATCCAACAACTACAATGACCCCATGCTAAGCAGGAGTCAATAATATCCTGTCGCTGTGAAAAATATAAACAAATTAGAAAGAGGTGGACCAACTGAAGGCGGCTGAGAAAGATAACAAAGACGGGCAGCAACCTGAGAAATCTGGCCTGCAAAGGAAGACGTCGACGATGAGATTCATCCACCTGAGACAGCAGATGTGGGAAGTAGTAATAAACCTTCAATTATATAAAACATTTTTGTAAACATAGAAGAATATACTAATATCTCCACCCACTGAGGATCCAAAAATTAGAGACTGCTGTTTTCCCATCCAAATAGAGGATTAACTCTACTGTGTTGAGAGAGATCTGTCCAATCTGTTCTAAACATTCTACAATCTATTTATGTAATCTTACCAGTAGAAATTAATTCCACATGTTTGGTTTACATTCAATTTGTAAAATTTAAATCTAACTCTGCTAGTTTTGTCTTCAAGGGACACAAGCCAATGATTATTCATTTCACCTATATGGCAACCACTGGTGCATTTTTGAGAACATTATTGTGTCTCAGTGCTGAGGAAATCTGACTTTGGTCCCTAATGTTTCTCAAATAACACACATCTATTTATAGCATTTCTGTAGGACTCCACTTAGCCACCAATCATGGCTTACAAAACAACCTGAACTGCAGACCCTGCTGAAGAACACAGGTTAATTAAAATACATTTGTAGTAAGGTAGCAAAATATGTTTTTTTCTAAAATGCTAGCAGGAAGGTGATATCTATACCACTATTAAGATGTCTTGTTTCCAGTTCCAGGCACAGTATGGTTGCTGCATGTTTCCTCCAACATGGTTGGAATAATGCTCGGAGAAGAGTAACAATTTTTCTTCGGGTGTAACACAATTGAAATCGACAAGTTGGGCCCCAACAGGCAAAGAAAATAAAGAATATCCTTTTTTCCTCATGCCTTTATCATGCAGGCAACACCTGCATAAATGCAATGCGGTGTATTGCTGTAACAATTGCATCAGTTTGTTGCGTTCATTTGTTGTTGCTGGCTTTTTTGCAACTTTACTAAAGACTACAATATTTTAGTAAAAGCACTAAACAAGTTTCATAATTCTTCTTTCTAAAGCACTTTCACACCAATATAATGCTGAAAAAAGATTTATTATTAATCTAAGTAATAAAATACATAGTACATCTTGAAAGTTATTGTGGTCACTGCAGCCACCTATACATGAGTAATGAAGAATAAATACTCACAAAAACTGTGCTATTAGCTTAAATGTTAACTGTGGAGTACCAAAACTACCAGAATCTCATTTTAAGAGTTTACCTAGTCCCCTTACTGCTGGGCAAACAAGTTTTACATAGGGTTTATATGTAACACACAGTGGACATCTAGTAGTTCAGTGGGGTCAGGAATCTGGCAGGCTTCCGAATAGGGCCTGCAAGATCATGACTGACATGACTCATGCCCATGACTGACAGCAGAGGTGGCAGGCCCTGGTGATGACCTGGAGCCACGACCGACAGTCCTGCTGCACTCAGTCCTGCTCTCTCATCCACTGGTCATGCTCGAGTTAAACTTCTTTCTCTTTCTTCATGGCTACTGCCAACTGTGGGTCCAGTTCCCGTTCCTGCAGCAGGTCACCTCGGAACCTTCTCAGCAACCCCCTTCGGGTCAGAGTTCTCTGCAGCTCCTTCTGTCCGGTACAGACTGGACATTCTGTCAGTGAAATGATGAAAAAATGTTTATTTTTAGCCACAGGGGGGAAAAAAATGCACAAATCTCTTTTTTTGCTCTTTCTCCCTTATTATTCAACATCACAGTAAAGCCAAATGCATGTGTCCAGTATTACATGCTGAAATGTTAAAAAGTTCTTGCTAGATACACTGCCAGGTTAGAAGAAATCAGAACAATCAGACTAGTCCCCTGTCACTAGTTCTGACTTTACACACCATTTCACAATCAGGAAGCCTTAGGCTGATAATCTGCTGGAATTCCAAGACTGGGACAGGAAATAAAACATTGCAAAGCTAAGGGTGTAATTCTATCACTGTACAGATAGAAATCATTCATTGCCTGCTGAACAAACAAAATAAAGCTGTAACGAGGGCATCAATACAATGTACCCCTGCCTTGCTAATTTCTCCTGCATGTTGGATTCTCAAGTGTCACATATTAAAAGGGTAAAAGTTTTTGTGAACTCTAGCAGGCTTCAGAATGAGGTCTACTAGGAACACTGCTGGATCTGAACCCTGAGATCACGTTGGAAGCAGCAGAAGAGAGCTCAGCAGGGACCTTCACTTTGTTCAGTCATTTGAGTCTATAGCACTGGCCACCATATTTGAAGGTTACTAACAATAAAACTTCCTAGCAACATTTTGGAGGAACAGATTACAAAGGAAGATGAACTTTATGAAATATCCATCAATTCTGTAATTTCATCTTTGAATTCTTTCTACTGGGGGGGAGTGGAATCTATATTTGCTTATTTTTTTAATTGGGCTTTCATGTGGGATCACAGGTAGAATGAAGGGAGTGGTGAGAAACAAGGTGGTTTTCAAACCCAACTGAACTTAAAGACAGTTTGTTGCAAGGGACATAATCTATAAAAAACTAACCTGATGTTTATAATGCAAAAATCGCTCACAATTAAAGCTGCCATTACATTTTTGCCCAAGACAATGAAAGACAGCACAAAAACATCTTACCTGGGTATAGGTCCAGGGCCACTGACATTTTCTCTCAAGGCTGTTCATCCTTGAACGGACTGCAGAACAATTGCTAGTTCCTCCGAGTGCACATCCTGCACAGCACTGTCATCTGAACCACTTGTTGTTCTGCACTGCAAGCATCTCCTTCAGGGCTGGCCCGAGAGAATCTGTTTTGAAGGACTGTGCACATGTAAATGAGGTTTCTCAGAGCATCAGGTCAGGACCAAGCAGGCACAAAGTGGCCAATCTTGCAGTGATTTTAATTAGCAGGGTTTTAGGGTACTCTCTACCTTGGAAAACTGTTCTGTTGATCCTCACCTCCACAGCATCTGCACGATGCTTTCACACCACTACACTTTTCAAAAAAACCTTTCTGCCCTTACATGGGAGTTTAACCAACATGCTTCACTTCCCAGCTAATGAAACTTTCCAAGCAGTCTCTTCTAGGAGTTTCTGAATGAAGTCATGAAGTGGAAGAGACACAAAATTATGTCAAGGGAACTAAGTTGCTATGTGGGGCCAGGGACAGAAGGAGAGGAAAGAGTTAGAGCACACAGGCCTATATAGCATGTGTATGTGCAGCATGGCTGAATTACCAAAACCAAGCTCAACTCCTGGGCCTCAGATACATCTCAACTGCAAAACAGATGCATCAAAGCCTGAAACAAGGCAGCAGGGCCACGAAAACTTCACCACATACCCCAGCTAGGGAAGCAAACCCAATTCAAATATGTGTACATAACCCCAGCCAGGAGGCTTCCATAACAAGTTACTGAGGCTGGACAAATAACAAGGGAAAAAAAAATGAGGACAAGCCTATAGGAAAGACACACCAATATATTTCAATGTGCTCTCTGCAACTCTTCAAGCTATGTAAGCTATTTAGCCCTTCACTCCCCAAATATTCCTCTCCCCCTACAGCTCTCAGATCTCACATTAGATGTCACCCCGTGACTGTTTTCACAAAATTTCTGTAATACAGTCCAGTGCTGTATGGTTAGATGTGCATTATTCTAATATATAGTCAAAGTTAAAGGACACGTACTAAAGCAGAGCAACAAAGGGGTTTTGTGAATGCCTGGTATTGCTTTTAACTTTTTGCTGTATTTCTCACAAATTCAAAAAATTTTGGGTAATGAGTCTGCGGCACACTTATATAAATTGGAGATTCTGAGGTCATCACATATGGGCCCAGACCAGCAGTAGGCAGAGGAAGATGCACATAAAACATACATCAGATGCCTGTATGCAAAAAAAAGCCACGTATCCTTCACTTTGTCAGTGAGAACAACTGCCCTTTTAGAGTTAAAAGCACATTTCCACTCAAGATCGTGGGCACTGCACCCCTACTTTGAGAAAAACAGGATGTTACTCCAGACTTTAGTCAAGATTCAAACCAATACCAAGTCCCAAACACAATACAGTCAACTTCTACATCACTTGTGAGAGCTGTGTTATCCTTTATGCTATAGGTACTTTCGAAAAGAACATTTTGACAGTAGTTGTGTGGTAGAGTAACTCTGTAATTTTAAGTACCAAAGTCACATCTTCTCTTTTATGGTCTTTTTCTGCATAATTTTACATCAAATTCTGAATGTGTACATGATAAATGGCACATCTTTTTTGAGCATGGTACCACGAGAAGATGTTATCCAAAATAAAATTGAATGTAAACTTGAATATAACTACCAGTGCAAACAGATATTCACTTACTCGAGCTTTAGCATGACCTCTCGTCCAGTTAATCAACATTATGAAATATCTGACATGGAGATAATGTCTTGCACACATTACCTTGATAAATAAGTGCTTTTGCCAGACATAAGGGCGTTTACAACCATCAAGCAGAAATGCAATGTGTCATGAACTACACAGCCATGCAAGCATCTTTTCAGAGAAGAGAATCCATTATAAATGGGGAATTAAGCTCTGCTACTCCTCTGCTATTCCACCTGAATATTGTTTATATCTTAAAGAATGGTAGACCATGAAATTACATGAAGTAGAAATATAGGCTTAAAGAAAATTATTTATTTTCTGCAGCACAGAAAAATATTTTATTATTTTATTTTTATTATTATTTTATTCTTTTCTGCAGCACAGAAAATAAAATACTCTCATCAGGTTTTCAACCATTCCATCAAGACAGCACACAGGGAACACCAAATACATGAATTTTTTGCTGAACTATGTATCTGCACCAACCAGATGGCAACTGGAAGTGACCACAGCGCTCTCTTCCACCTCGCTGCCAAATAAGTCCAGACAAAAGTCAGCTTGCTCAGCTTGATGTCAGGAGTGAGTTCAGTAAGATGTGAGAATTTCTTTGCTCACTGTAAGCCTGTCTGCAAAAGCAGGATGCCTGTGTCTTTCTGTGTGTTCCTTTTACCTTCCAGTGTGGTTAAACAGCTTGCTCTGCTTGTTCTCAGGGTTAAATGGGGCACTTGGGCATATCCTGGAGCAAGTAGAAGACGGTATAAAGCTAAAAGGTATAAAGAAGCCAGAAACTTAGAGGCTTCCAAAGCTTTCCACAGCAGAGGTGGCAGACACGTGGCCCAGCAACTGAGGACCACAAAAGCAAGTAACCTGCATCCCTTCTACAGCACACAGGGGATACTGCACACGTCCTCTCCCTTCCCTCACACACCCATAACCCAATATGTGACTGATGGAGATAAATGAGACACAGGGAATGCTGCAGAACCTCTCACACCTGTGATGCACAGGCAACGCAGAAGAAAGTATTTCTCCTTCCCTTTCTCTCTCACCCTGCTTTGATGATATGTTACTGAAATATTTGATGACATATTACTGAAATGTCCCTTCTCCACCAAGGACAATCTATTCTTCCCTTGCTTGTCATATTAACATCACAATGGTATAGACAGAATTTAGAGCAGTGCTGTGTAAGAATTCTGTTGTGGGTGAAAAAGCGAGAAAAAAAATGTGTGATGTTAATATCCTTCTAATTACTCCAGTAATCTGCATGTTAATGGGATATCATAATAATTAGGATTTCAAAGTAATTAGACTGTGTAAATGCCCACATGAGAGAGCAAAATGTGCATGCTTCAGAATGTGCTTGACTAAAAGCATATGAATAGCCCCACTGAAGGATTATATAGCTGATGTTAGGCCACTAGTAAGATGTCAGTGTAGACAAAAATTTTGCTCTTTGTAATCACAGAAACCCAAAAAAGCAGGGCTGGAAAACACCTCAGCACACCAGCACCCCCGTGCTGCAAGGCAGGACCAATGCTGCTTACAACATTCTCAGAATTGTCTCACCTTTTCTCAAAGCCTTCAAGTGGTGGATTCCACAAACTATCTAAGTATTGAGAGTGCTCTTCCTTCCTTGACTCTCTTAGAGCATTTAAATTTGTTGTTCTTTACCCTATTCAACCTTGGCACAGAGAGCAGATTATTCCGTTTCTTTTCATTTACCATTATTTATACACAACTATAAGTTATTACCATGTCCCTCTGCTCTTGACTTTCCTTTTGCAGGCCAACCAATCCCACTCTTTCTTCAGAAGTCATGTTATTTAGATCTGTTATCATTCCCTTTGCTCTTTTCTGAACTTCCTCCAGCTGTTTTTTCCTTAAAGTGTAATGCCTCAAATAGGACACTGTGTTCCAGCTGAAATCTTTCCAGAGCCAGCCAGAAAGGAAAAATCATTTCTCATGTCTTGCATGTTCTTCTGTTTAGTCACCCCAGTAAAATGTTAGCCCTTTTCACAACAGGTTGATGTTAGTGACTAACACTCAGACCATGAACCACAATAAACTCTGCATCCTTTTTCAAATAACCATCAAAACTGTTGTTTCTTATAGTTATACAAGTGTTCTTCCTGTCTAAGTATAGCTCTCTGTGCTTGGCGCAGCAACAATCCATCCTATTTTTACTAGATCATGTCTCCAGTTTGTCAACATAATTCTGAATTCTTGTCTCCTCCAATATTCTCAACTTTTTGTCATCTACAAATTCAACGATCACATTCTATGCTACTGTTTAGACCACTACTAAAAATAATTAAGAAAAAACAGACCCAAAACAAACACCACCTTAACGTCTTTCCATTACAACAACAGACCACTGCCAGTTCCTTGGGTACAGCTATCCAAACAGTTTTGCATAGATTCCACGGTGGTTTCATTCAAATCATATTTCCCTAGATTGTTTAACTATTTGTCATAAACCTAATGTCAAAAACTTCACTAAAGACAAGTTGTCTGGCCTCCATTACACATTCCTCATCTGCAAGATTTGCTCTTCTGCTGTAGAACGACATTTTCAAGTTTGCTGAAAGCTCTGTTACTGAACTCCTAGGTCTCCTTCAGGTGCTTAAACATGATTAGTTTGTTCCAGAAGTTTTTCAATGAGCAAAACAAGAGAATTATCTCCAATTCTCCTTTACCCCTTTAGAAGTATTATGCTTTTTGTTTCCCTCTCTTCCAGTACTTGACTTGTCTTATTTGACTTCCCAGTAATAACTACAAATAGTGCCGAGATGAGATTCCTTTAACCAGTTAAGTACTATTTTTTTTAAGCTTCTGATTCTACTCTCTATCTTAAGTGTTGAGGAGGGCATCCAGCATGACTCAAACACATGAAAGAGAGTAGTTATGAGCAGTTTTCTGAATTAAAATTTAATACAATTTCTTGTCTCCAGGTCAAGCCACAAGATTATTTAAATCAAACACCTCATACCTTCGTTCATTGTCATCAAGATGAGCAAAGAGCACGTTCTTGGAGATCGCCTTGGCCAGAGCAGTCATAGTTTTGTAGTCCTTTGGAATAACCTGAAGGGAGAAAAAAAATGGGAAAAAAGAGGGGAGGGGATATTACATGTCTGATTGTATTTCTTTGTACCTCTTGAAAATACAAGATCCTTTGTGAATGGGGAGAAGAGCATCCATAAAATACCACTGACAGTACAAAGAGAAATAATTAGTAGGTACTGGCAGCTGAGTGGTCTCTCCTTTCAAATCTCCCAAACTGAGAGAACCCTTTTTCATATCCAACCCCTCTTCAAACAGTAGGAAAAGCAACCTATTTTTTTAAACTAAAGAAGGAGCAATATTTGTCTAGGGAAAAAAAGAATGGGTTAAATATACAAAACTTTTCAGTAATGGTTTTGAATGACCTAAGTTAGAAGAAAATTTGAGCTAGAAATGACTTTTTGGGGAAAAGCAGGAAATGCAGCAGGAAAAAAAAAAAAAGGAGGCAGAAAAGGAACATTAGCCTGAAGGAAATGATCACGCTCTGGATATGTCGGCACAAGGGCACAATCCTAGAGGCTGGCCCATGACTCCAAGCATGCCAAATGATGAACAAAACACAAGCGAGTCACCTGGTTGCCTTGCAAACCTGAGAACGAGACACAGAGCAACATGTTACCTTTCTAACATAAGAAACAGCATCCTCCTCCGTGTAGACCTCCGCGCTGACTCCCCCTCTCCTGCGTCGGGCCTTCACCACCGGGTTGGGAGGAGGAGGAGAAATCTCATCGTCATGAGAATCAGACTGGGAACTGGATTTCTGCCGAGCCAGTATTTGTTTGCATTCTTCCTGCAAGGCAAAGAGACAGTGAAGGAGCCCTTACTTACACACCTAACTTCCAGGACACACTTAATATGCTCCTTTTTTATGACCCTCAGCAATCCTTTAATTTCTACACCTGGATGACTATTTGTCAACTTACTCATGCATACACATCAAATAAAATTAAATATTTGACATGAGCAATAGGAAGGATTAACACCAAATACAATCCATGTACAGGTACAAACCCTCTGGCACTTGATCTGGCCATTTCCTTCTTACATGTACAAGTAAACAATGTGTTTTAAACTACAGACATCCATTGCAGCTACCCCTGGCTGAGAAAGAAAAAGAACAGGGCTCATTTTGCTTGCTCTCCATCACCACAGCTGTGATTTTCTCAGTCGGCTTTTGAAAGCTTTGAGCACTGCAGAGCAAGAGGAACTGACTTTGTACGTATCTGGGCCTTTCGTACAGAGAACATACCAGCAATCACAGGTCAATACATCAGATACGTTTCTTCTTGCTCAGCTTTGCAGACTTACTATCACCAGAGAGAACAAAGATGCTCCCTGTTCCAGAATTTCTGCCATTTAGCACATTTACAAATCAATGGAACAACTTCCAAGCAAAAAAGATCCAAGGCAGGTGCCAGAGGACTATAAAAGATGATGTCTGGCTTAATACTAGCTGGTCAATAGACAGGTTATTCTCCAAATTCCACAGTCATGGAACAGAAAATACAGTAAGAAGGGAAATCCCTGAGGAGATTAGCAGGAAACAGGACAGTGAATCCTACAGAAAGGATGTCAGAGTTACAAGATATGCAGCCAATTCATAAACTGAATTAACTGACCTTATCTGAAGATCTGAAACAAAATTACTCATGATTACAATATTTTCATGCATAAAATCCACAAGTTATATATTAAAAAAATATCATTTTACCATATATACCATAATACCAGCATAAGTGGTTTTACTATATATACCATTAGTGGTTTTACCATATATACCATAATACCAGCATTGGTGGCTTCATAGGCATGTGGCTTTGCAAGCAGAAATTTATGTGAGAGGTCCCTAGTCTACTCTCCAGCTCCCAAGGACTCTAGGAAGAGCATACAAGACTCCAATTCCTATTGTGTCACTCAGGCCTCATGGCCAAACCACACAAGGCCTGTCTTTTCATTCCCACCTTAGCATCCTGCTCACACCTTCCTACACTACTACCTCTTTGCTATTTCTTCAGTGTCCTCCTACCCTATTCCCTTTGGCTTTCTTTGGTCCTGCTGAACACATCAGTCTCCAGCTTGTCGGACACAGGAAACTGAAGTGGATGTGCAGGGAAGACAGGATCACTGTGGGGACACAAACTGGACAGCCTAAGCCCACTAATTTGTCTGCATTCCCTCAAACAG
>JAVCKT010026810.1:12040-36664 GCA_032273925.1 Rhynchotus rufescens | reverse complement strand
TTTAATCTTCTTTTTGATAAATTAAACAGTGTGAGATCTTTAGGTTTCTCACTGTCAAACACTATCTACAGTCAGTAAATCATTTTCATAGCTCTTTACTGAACTTTTGTAATGTCCTTTTGTAACATGACAACTGGATCCCAGTGTCTAGCATATGTTCATCTAAGGTGTATTCTCCAACTGGTCTGTTTTCTTTGCTGTGAGAGTGGGAAACATCCCACCTACGTTTAGTCGTCTCAAGTTCACATCTTAGGCCTCCTCAATAGTTAGTGTAGATAGATGGACACTTCTGAAGGGCAGACTTTCCCATTCACACGATTTTGCTCTGGGCAGTATTAGAACATCTTCTCTTTGAAGCCACCCCACCTTGCCAAGAGGCTCAGTGTGTTGCAGATGAGTGCCTCACTGTGGCATCACAGCCTTCTGTCACTCTGCCAGGTTTTCTGTTCTTCTACCCCTGTGATCAGCAACGACTTTGAGAAAGCTGCTCAGAAACATTTTCAATGAGATGAAATTTTCCCCAAACAATTTGTGGAGGTAGTTTGATGGAGACATGATTTTTATCAAGATTAATTCACTGGTATGAGGCTAACAGTATTTGCTAAGCGAAATGACTGAAGAAAAAATCATCTAGTTGCAGAGTAGTGCTTCTCATTCCTGAAATTTGTTTAGGAAAAATCCTAATCAGTGATGACTCCCTGTTGAAAATTGCCTTTTGGAGATATTCCACATATCTGGCTCTTTACCCATTCATCCTGTGCCTTATCAGTGCTGCAAATACCATTTTTTTCTGATTGAAATAGTATGTGAATTAAACTTAAGAGTAGTTCTATAGTTATCTTGCTTAAGAAATTCATTATAAAGTACTTCTTTATTTGCATTTTCTGTCCAAATTCTGTTCTTCTTTTCAATTTATTTTTGATTAATTGGTTCTTCTGAGCCAAGTTTATATATTTCTGGCTTGGACTGTCTTTTTTTGTACCACTGGTGCAACTATAGGTGTCTAGTGACCACCATCTTTCATGCCTGTAACAACTTGAATCCTAGCTGTCAGGAATGATGTATTGGGTCTGCTACCTTTCTCATTAAAAGAATTATACTCTATCCTTCTCTCTCTCATTCCTTCTCTGTCTCACTTTCTTTTTTTTTCCCCAAGCAATCCAAGTAATGCTTTATTTACTGGCTGCATGAGACCTACATCCCAAACTGAGGATCCCTCTAACAGTGCAGTTTTCCCTTATGATGTCTTCCAGGCAGGTCTTAAGGAGTTACACATCCTGCTTTCTGGTTTGATTTAGTGGTCTGCAACCATCTCCCACCAGCACCACCCCCTGAGCTTTCTGAGTTAGTTCAGGGATCGAAGAGTCATTCAGAGCCCTGGGGTTCATTCTAAGCCCTCAACAGCTAGAACACCACATAATGGTGCTTTTAATGTTCAGTGCCATTCCTCACCTCTTGTACCGAGTCTGTTGTACCTAATCAGGATGAGATAGCTCCAGGAAATGGCACCATAAAGTTAGCAGCATGAAGTGGATGATGATGTGGTGTCATTTCCAGAAAGTCTTCTGCTACTGGTATCTCATGAAGCATCTTGACAGCGTAATGGCATCCCACAGCTCCTTGTGCATCTTCAGGTAAGTGAGTGGTGTACCCACAGGGCAGCCAAATCATATGATCAGAAGAGTTAGAGAAAAGCAAGATCTGTCAGATCACAGAGCCCATGCCCCCACCAGCGAGTGCTGTCGTCCCTGATGCAGCATGTGTCAGATCTTAAACAGGTACTGCAACTGATCTCAGCCAAAAGGCCAAAGGGAGTTGCATATATTTTGTTGTATATGAAATCTAATCTGAAATCTAATATTCACAACTGCTTAGATGGGTGGAAAGCTGAGCTTAAGGCTTGAGCCTGGTCAGTGTTCTGCCATGACTGGTGTTGAATGGATTTGCTCCCAAAGGGGAGACAATGTCTCAAAGCATTCCCAGTATCCACTTTTCCCTCAGAGTGGATGGTGAGTCATGATAGACATTGATAAAGTGAGTCAATTCTCAGCCAGGAAGACAGGCTTTCTGGGACAGCCTTTATAAAGTGCAGAGAGAAACAGAGGCAAAGAACCCACTATCAGAAAGAATACAATGATCACTGTAAGGACAGTGAAACTGCAGCACAAAATTCACATTGATTAAAACCATATACCTTACTGGCTTTGAGGAACTAAAACATTTTGTTTTGTTTAATATGTCAGCAAGGTAGGTTCAAAGGTAGAAAGTTTGCCCCTCGTCTGCCAGTGCCTTGGGCACAGAAGAGCAATGGGATGAGAGCTGTGCTTACAAGTGCCGGGATGTCAGACAAGCATCTGGGGGAATAAGAGTTGGTCCAGGAGCTGAGCAGAGGTAGGGATGGGAAAGAGTAGTAGTGGGAAGCCTTAGCAGGCATGAGGTGAGAGGATCAGGGCATGGCTGGGCTGCAGGTCAGCACCAGGAGCTGGCAGGAGTAACAACAGCCAGGGAAACAGAGGCACAGTGGCTAGATCCAAGGAAGCACCTGGGAAGGCTGCATGCAGGGAGTGATGCTCAAAGCCAGTTTGTCTGCATAGGGATGCCAGGGTATGGGACAGCCTTCTGCAAAGGGTTTGCTGCTGTGGAAAACTGGTTTCTGTTTGGTTTGCTCAGTTGGCTTCCCCTGTTTCCTCTCTACACAACTATTCATGAACACAAGGTGAATCCAACTGGGTGTCTGTGACAAGCATTTTGGCACTCCTTAGCTAGGATTGATTCAGGACCTACTCATCCCTGCTTAATAGGTGCTCACTTGTCCCTGATTTGGCAAAACTTCATGTAAGACAGGTCTCTTGCAGCTTCTTTAGGGAATAAGCACAGGTCGCTTCACACATCTACAGAAGAGCCCTGTGGATTTCCAGACTCTTACCTGTGGGCTGGGAGAAGTACTGTGTACCCAAGGGAGTCAGTCACAGTGTTGGACTGCTCAATCCCATCTAGCAAAGCAGTTCCCATGAACTGCACCTCAGGAGCTGCACAGATCCTTCACATAGGGCAGTCCTGAGGAACTGACAAATCAGGAAAATGAAAAAAAAAAAAGGGCTTTTTCTTATACTTGTGTAAGGCCTGATTGTTTGTCCCTCTTGCCCCATATTATTTACTGTACAAATCCATTAGCATTGCTTTTTCTTGCTGCATCCAACATACTGCAGTCTATCACTTGAGCTATTCACATGACATTTTCTCCTTTCTTTGCAAGACAATCGTGTCTTCAATCAAAGACCTCTTGACAAAAGGAAATAGGAGCAAGAACTTGAAATAGCATAATGCAGCCAAGTGCTTTCTGTACACCTGCATAATATGACTCAGTCTGCCATTACTTGCAAAATTATGCTGAAAGATTTCTCTTGTTTACATTTTTTTGTGTGCCCCAACCCGTTACTCATTTAACCTTGAGGTTCACTTATTTCCTCCTTCCCCTCACCCTTTCCCTGCTTCTTCCCCCGCCTAAACCTCTAGCAGTTATTATTTCCTTTTGTTGGTTGCATTTTGTATAATTATGTTGCTGCAGTCAACATGCAAACATTTATTTAGCCTGATTTCAAACCAAAGAGCTTGAGCACATCATATGGTTCTTTTCAATGTTTTTAGGTGGTTTGTCAGGCAGACTCTAGTGTTTCATTTTTAGGACATCCTTTTTGGAGCCAGTATTGGAGGGTTTTCTGCAGGTTCAGTGGCTCTTTTTTTCTTTTTTTGGTAATGAATGAAAAAAAAAAAAAAAAACGTATCTGAGGGAAAAATACTTGAAAATCAAAGGTATTAAGGAAATGACAATGCAGCATTGGAGTTCCAGCAAGATCTGGAGTTGATTTCAGTTGAGTCAGACCAACCTCCAAGAGGATGTGGGACAGATTCACTGTAGGAGGTACAGAGAGATAGAAATGACCAATTTTCTATGCAAAAGTAGCTCCTGCTACTCTGCAGGGCAGGGGGAAATCATGCAGTGCTATTGAAATCTCCTCTTAAGGATGTCCCCTGTTACGGAACTTGCTTTGAGTTTTGGTGAGGAACATGTTCTGGTACAGCCGTCATGTCCTAGCCGAAGGACTATGCTGGTTCCTTCATTTCATGAAAATCATGAAAATCTGTTTCATTTATTATTATACTGCATATCAGTAAAATTTTAGACATTGTTTCAGGGCTGCTGCTTGGGGATTTGGACCTTTTCACTTTATTAGTGACAACTTGCAGACTGTCTTTGACCTTTTCTCAGCAGAAGGGCATTAATATAGTCAAACCTTTCCTTAATGTTGTACCTTCCTTGCTGCATGTTGTACCTTCCTTGGCACACATCTTGTATAGGCACCGCTTTGGCATGCAAATATCATTGTTAATTACTAATTAACAACTGCAGCTATGCAGTTGTTTCCTGGCTGTGAAAGAAGGAGGCACTGCCTAGTTCTGCTTGGCACTCTGGACAGGCTTTGATATGGCTGTGTTGGTGGATTCATCCCACCCTCCCTGGGAGATGTAGAAGAGTGTTAGCTGGTATGAGGCTGGCAAGACCCTCCTATGCAGGGAGTTGGTTGTATCCTATTTAGCAGATACGTGTGTTGGAAGCTGGTGTGCCCCATGCAGAAGAGGCTGTGAGCATTCCAGCCAGGGCAACACACTTCTGAAACAGAAGCCAGGCTGTGAGGGATTTAAAAGCACATAACGAATACAGATCTCTGAACTGTTTCAGAGCTTGATATAGCTTCAAATACAGCAAAATCAGTGCAGACCTAGGGCTGTGGCGTTGGCAGATAACAGCCTTTCCCACCCCGCTGTAAATGGTCCCTCCACCCCCATGCCTTTACACTCCATTCCCTTGTTTTATAATTAACGCTGCTTCTTTTCAGTAAGAAGTCGTAAATGATGATGAATTATGTTTAGCTACCAGCAGGTAGTGGCTCTTCATCATTCGCCAGGTCAAAAAGAAGAAAGGTTACACAATATTCACCAGCCGCAACCTGGGGTTTCAATGCTAAAAAATGTAAGCAGCAACTTCTCCTAGAGTCTCCACAACATTAAAGAGCGTCTGTTCTTTAAACAGAGGACAATTATAAAGCTGCCAAAAGGGTTACAGAATGAACTTAACCTTGTCAGAAGCATTTATAACTGATCTTATTTGCTAACAGAGCAATATTGAAGGATCAGCTTTTTGCTACAGCACACAATATTTAAATGTGGTTTCTCAGTTTTTTTTTTTTTTTCCCCAGAATGCTGTTCCTAGCAAGTAGCTTAAAAATTCCTTGTGTTTGTTGCTGCCCCTGTGCCGACATCCTGGTCTGCTGAACCCCTATAGCGACCCTTTGAGAGGACAGGAATTGCCCTGAATGGATCCCCTAGTTTAGGCTGGAAACCTCAAACGATGTGTGACGTTCAGGATCCCCGATGCTGAAACCTGTTCCCACTCACACAGTGAGCAGAGACCAGCCTGTTCAGTAGCAGTTTTGGGGACTCCTGCAGACTATGCATAAACCCCGTTCACCCCCTTAATGTCTGCCATAATCTGAGCTCCATGCTTAAACTCACATGGCAATAAACTGCAGGAAGCATTATTTTCACACTCAGAAAACAAAAAGTAAGAACTTGTAATTGTACCCATTAAAAACCCCAAGTGACTTAAGATTTTATGGGACGTTAATTATTCTCCACCATCTGTGTTTAAATTCCTGTTTTGTATAACCTGCCATTTTATAGGACATTCTTCCTGCCTCAGAGATGCTTGCATTTGGTAGTAAAACCAAGTAATTTGTACACACACGCAATTTCTATGGTCCCTAGTAGTTGCTATGTAAGTGAATCGATGATGGTATCCCTGCACATTTGAACTCAAAATCTGGCATTGATATTTTAAATAGATTACATAGCTCTGCAAACCTGTGCTCCATAAACTCGCCAGCCAGTCGAGTGATGCTGATTTGCATCAGTGAAGGACCTGACTCTCTGGTAGCTGACGTGTGAGAAATTTGGGGGTAACAAACCTGAATTTGGGGGTTACAAACCTGAATTTGGGGGTAACAACCCTGGATCTTCATCCCTGCCTCCTTTCCTCTCACTTTTTTTTTTTTCCTAATGAAGATTCCACCAATTGCTTCTGAATTTCTCTGTGATCCACCAGCCTCCAAGGCCTCCCATGATCTTCCCAACTCCACATGGGATATGTGTCTAATACACACCTTAAGTACTGACTCAGCTTGTCATGCACACTTCTGGGGACAGAGAGGACCATTTGGGGTCCCTGGCTCTCAGTAAAGCCGCCCTTTATCATACGTTGCAATCACAGAATTACCTGTTTGCTATTGTTTTGCTCCAAACAGATGGAGATCCACTGAGGGACACTTCACAGCATAATCAGGACATAACAGGGAGCCTATTTCTTCTTCCTTCTTGCATCTATACCTAATTGTTTTCTTCTCTTCGAACTTGTATTATTTCACCTCAGACTTAGGGAGCCAGTATGAAAAGAGCTTACCCACCAGGTGGCATTTTCTCACATGTGTCCAGCCCCAGTTCCAATGTGTATGCTTTGTACATGTAATTATAAAACCAAGGGCCACTAAAGTGCACCTGTAGAGCAGAACCTTGACTGTTCTCTATTCTGTTCTAATTATTAGGCCTTAGAGCAAAAGCCAGCTTTCAAAGAAAACTTTCTGTACAGGCCTCAATAGAGTTAAAGGAGAAACATTTTAAGTTGATGAGCTGACACTTGTAGAAGCAAATATATTAAATAAATCATGATTCGTTTTGGGGCTAAATCTGACTTACATCAACTCTGGAAAAACTAGATCCTAATGAGTGACAGTTTGGTGTTTTCTGTCACTTCCTACAGTAATGGCCCCAAGCTGACACTGCTCTGTGGGAGTCTAATACTTCTGAACAAAAGTTTTTTGGAGTGAGATAGACAAGGTAGAAATCCCAAGGTGACTGGAAGGAATGTCTAATGACTGGCAAGACATATTTACTGGCAGACTGTATGTAAGCTGTGACAGTTGACAGGGCTTGATTGTAATAAATACAGTTGATGAAGAGAAGGCTGACAGGTGAGGACAGAGAGAGAAAAAGAGTCAAAAGATCTGCATTGGCTGAACCCTATTAATGGTAAGTTGGTAACAAAGCCTAGAGTTATAAAAGAAAGCAGGTATCGCAAACTGATGTCTAAACACTGAAATATGTAGGACTTGCAGGTTGCTGTAACAAGCTCAGATTTGTTGACCTTTCTTCTAGCTATTTTATAAGTGGTGTTTTTAGGTGTAATTCACACCAGCAGCAGGC
Organism: Rhynchotus rufescens; assembly: GCA_032273925.1. Classification (NCBI taxonomy): domain Eukaryota; kingdom Metazoa; phylum Chordata; class Aves; order Tinamiformes; family Tinamidae; genus Rhynchotus; species Rhynchotus rufescens. The sequence goes on along the minus strand of JAVCKT010026810.1, from coordinate 29,347 downwards.
AGGCACCTGATATTTTTAAATATCGCGTATGATTAATCATGTAATACCTCATATACCTTGATCAAGATCACAATTATTGCTTCAATCCCTAACTTTCACTGCTTTGATCAAGGGATTTGATGTTGGAAAACGTGCCTTCACGTCCTGTGAAGGGAGTAATCTTGCCGGAGATCTGCTCTGCTGAAAACAAAATGAGTTCCTGCAAAGGAAATGAAACAACATAAAACCGGAAAATATTTCTTTAAATGCACGGGCACACCATACGCACACACATACATACATGCACACGCACAGAATGATTGACCCTGAAAATGGAAACAACTCTGGCATATTAAATCATGACACTTTATAACTGACTGGTCAGAGTTTCAACAATAGGATTTCCAATGAGCTCTGCACTTTCTTCCCCCAGGCAAATGTCACACACTGAAACTAAACAGGATCTTTTTTTCTTGTTCATCCGATGTGCTGTTTTCTGTGCCCAAGATATGAATCTGTATTCAAAAACGCCTTAACCCTTTGGAAGATGATCCCTTCTTTTCCATGCCCCAACAAGGGCAGGTTTGGCAGCAGGTGTGGGACGAGGGGGATGCAGTGCCTGCAATGCCATGGGACTGACTCAGGACCCTAATTCAAAAAGGGAAAGGGAAAAAAAAAAACAGTTATAAGGGAATGCCTGCAGAAAAGCAGTGAGGAATTACACAAACTCAGTGTAAAGGTTAATAAGGAGGAGCATCCCATGTTGTGAATATCAAATGATAATTCTGGGAACAGGCACAGTTAGTGGAAGAGTCACTGCTTGGTTGCTTTCACCATCACATGCACAGAGATGAAAAATCCCGTCACCCTCTTGCCTGTACGAAGCACAGAACACTTGTAAAAGCAGTCAGACAGCCGAAATATTTAGGCAACTTTTATTTTTAAAAGTTGCTTTTATTCTGAAAGGCTGCGTGCTCGCCTCTCACCCCAAAAGCCACGGTCACCTCACCCCGGGGAGCACGGAGGAGAACAAATGGGACCGTATGGGCACGCGACAAAGGCGTCGAGCAGCACAATGGTGTGTGTCAGTCATGCCCGTCTCCTGCACGGCAGCGGATGCTGCTCCTTTGCTTCACATTGCCCCTTTTCTGAAGCACGGGGTGCCGCGCTGGCTCTCGTGCGCGTGAGACCCGTCAGCCCAATTGACACGTACACGTGTCCGCTTCTCGAGGAGCGCTCGCACAGATAGGCCCACTATGCAGGTCAGCATGGCTGTGTTCGTCCATGTAGACCCATCTCCATATGAGCACCTAGACGCTTTATTGGCCTATATCCACAATAGTCATATACTACATTTGTATACCTAGACAAATAGCCCTCGCCCACTGTCCTCTTTGGATTAGGTCTTATGAACACACATGAACAGAGTCTTCCTTCCTTCCAACTAAACCTAGGCTCATGCAGCCTGAATTACATATAAGTAACTTTCTAATTAACTGAAGGCCTTGAAAATAGAAGCAATAGAATGCAATAGAAAGCATGAAAAAGCAAAGGCGATTTAGCTGAAATAGTCTATTCAGGAACCTTACATATATTGTCTATATATTTTACGTATTTTTTGATCTGGCCCTTTGAGGAGAATTTAACACATCTTTCAGCTGATGACATATGAACTGTATTCAAGCAAAAAGCAGCCTCCTACAGCCAAGGTAGGTGCCTGGAGATTTCTTCATTTCATTTTATGAATTTCCATTGACTGCACTGAGGCGGAATTTCATAGCAATGATAGGTAACAATTCTTCTAAATGGATTTTTGTACTGAGTTTTTAATTTGAAGATAGGATTATCAATGACACTTTTTTAAAAAAAAATGTTCTAATCAAAATGCTGTTAAAAATAAAGACATAATAGCAGGGAACATTTTTGGACGTGAAATTTGTGATGCAAGAGAATATTCACCTCCTGGAAGCTGTGGAAAGAATTGAGGTTGACAAGTGAGAGTTAATCTTGCATCCGTAGGAAGTTTCGGTTCTGTCCTCTGTTCTGCATTTCAGAATCCATTGAGTTTGGGTAGCTACTGAAAGACAAGTTTCCTTAAAGAGTTATAATCTTTAGTCTACAGCATATAGTCTGAGGTGTATATTAGAAGAGCATAATATAAACGGTTCTGAAGACTAGGAGTCTCATTTGAGACAAACTTTTCTCAGCCTACTTGAGAGAAGACTTACATACAGAAAGAACAAAACCAAACTCATGTTGTGATTCCTAAGGTCTGAAGTAGGCCAGGTCCCACTTCGTGGTGTGAACGGTTTTTAAAGGTCTATTCATGCAACTGGGATATGAATGAGGATTTTTGATAACCCTTCTACATAACTTCTGTTCTGTGCATTTGATCTGGTCCCAAATGGCAGCAAGAATCTTGCTGAAAAAGATTCATTGCTTTCTAACATTTGCGTATCTTTTTCCTGCAGAAATTGTTTAGTGTGTTCAGATTTCTTCCTTTAGTTTAGATTCTCTCTACAATTATTTAACAGAGGAAAAACAAACAAACAAAATCTCTTTTGTACCATGACTATAGAATTCATAATAACTTAGTTGAAAGCTTTAGCTAAAAGCACAGCTATCTGTGACCCTGGACACAAAACTAGGGACAAATCACTAGGATTGACATAAAGTATTTGTAAGTGATTAAATTAAGAGAAAAGAAATGTTTTGTTTGTCACGGTTGGTAGAAGATAATGTGCAGGGCTTTAGCTGCAAAACTCCCATTTTGCCTTTTGCCATTTGTTCATAAAAACCTTTCTAAATCCACAGACCCTCATCAAACACCTAGTTGTCGTAACGATTTTATCAGAATTTTATCAGACTGAAAGTGTTTCAGTCCAGAGGAAGGGGTCTGTGAGAAAGTGAAGCAAGCTGTTTTATTGACAGATACACGTTTGGGGTCAATGTGTCATCTGTTCATCCAACACAGCCATGGCGTTACATCAGGGGAAGAGGGGAAGAAGAGGAAAGGGAGGAAAGAGGGAAAAAACAGAAAAGGAATGGGAGGAAGAACAGTGGGCCTGAATCATTTTCAGTGTAAATGTGAGGAAGCAAATGTAGTCTCACCAAGGACAAGTTTGCTCTGTTGTGTTCTAGGGTGTTCATTTAGGTTGATTATCTGGTAACACAAAATTGATTTCTTGAACTTAGGACAGTTGGCAAACTTGACTAGACTTAAAGTGAACCTCTTTGATTCTATCTACAAAATTAGAGCAGATTTGATAAAGTAAAGATGTATCCTTTGAAGTATTCCCTATCAACATAAGTGCTAAGAACACTTGAGCGAAGGAATTTTAACAGTTTTGAAAGCAGTAGCAAAGGAACATCAATAAGGATTGCAGCTAAGGGCATGCCCACAAGGCACTATACTAACTGCATCTATCCTGCAGGCAATAAGCAATTGCTAAAGATTCCAGACTTTTTAAAGTTCATAGTTCACCTCATAAAAACTTTACATGTAACTTCTGATAGGATTTTGCTGGGTGGGTTTGGGTTGCAGTAAGCAACTCCACAAGAAGAGGTTTGTAGGTTGGTCTACGTATGAGACTATAAAGGAACTTTCCTCTTTTTCTTGTAGCAAATGGTGACCAAAGAGGCTTGATCTTGGAATGTGTCAAGTATCCTCAAGTGTTGTTATATTGAGTGTTGAGGTATGTAAGCTCCCAAGTGCTTCTGCACAGATAGAAAAGTACTAACCCAGGCACTTTGTTGATTCAGGCCTGTATCACAAAATATGGTATCTTTTCCATTGCAAACTGGCTATGGGTTCTAGATTTGCAGGGTCCAAAGATCCTATAAGATCTTTCTCCTTGAGCACATAACAACATGAAGTTCCTACAAAGTACTTCTCACTTCAGAGTACTCAGTGCTTCTACTATTGTGGCTAGTGCTTGCTTTGAGTAATTTACTGTGGTCTTTCCATTGCTCTTAGGAAGGTAAAGTAGAAGGGTTTGGACAGGAATAAGAAGAAAACAGAAAAGGAGGTTTTAAATGCAAAGAACATATGAGTTGCAGGCATGTGGAAATGAGTCACAAAACAAATAACTTTGAAATTTAATTTAGTCACTAAAGGAGATTTAATTGGAAAGCTTTTACTTCTTAATGTACGTCTCATATTGGTGGTACTTGATAGATTTCAGTGTGACCACAGCAAATCAGTAGCAGCCACAGTTATGACAACTGAGGTTCTTGAAACATGATCATGTTACTGTGGCTTAATGAACTACTGCATGTCAGCTGAGCTGTGGGAAGTGGCATAGGCATGCCCTTAGCTGCTCAAAAACATGAGATGATAATGCATCAGCGTAAACCTCTTTCAGTGAACTGTAAGCAAACACCCTCCAGCTCTTACTCACAGTGGTCAAGGACTATGGGAGACCAGCTGCTAGTGTTTTGCTGATGTATAGTAAGGGTTCATTAAAGTGCTATGAATTCAAAAGTGTCCAACTCCTTAAAAAATGTGAGAACTTATGTTTTAGATCACTTAAAGTGTCTCTACAAATCATGCGATTCTCAAATTCCCTTCATAGTTGTGTTCCCTAGACTTGCTAGGAAGATATTACTTCCATAACTCTGAAATTAGAAAAAAAAAATACAATTAAATGTAGGAATGAATAGAAAGCAGTTTGTGTGGATGGAAAAGTAAAAAAGTATGAATAAGAGTTCTCACCATGAGCCAGATCCAAAGGCATTGGACCCACCAAAGGTGTTTTCTCTGTTGACTTCAAGAACTTTGGTATCAAATCTGTCATACTATGGTTTAATGAAGAATATGTAGGCCAAGAAAACATTCTTTGTTCTAATTTATGTTTTTTTCCTAGATGTCATGATAGTATGTACCTTATAAATCCCCACAAGAATAACTAATAATGTCAGCTAATAATTTTCGAGCTTCATATTTTTCCTGCATAAAACTCTACCTTGCTCAGTGTTAAAATTTAGCTACTGATTAGATATCACTCTATGAATGCATTGAAAGTTAATAAAAAATGGCTGATTAGACAACCCCAGGCAGCACATCTTAAGTAGTCATTAAACAATCATTATAGATAGAAACAGCTACAACTGGCTTCTGTTGAAATGCTGCTTATTATTATATAATCCTTTTTCAAGTGAAAATGAATGCATAATCAAAGCACAAAGCAAACAGTTTGAAAGTTCTGAGCTGGCTGTGCAAACCTATAATGCATCAACCAAGCTCTAAATCAGTGCTCAAAACATGAGATGAGAATTGATGTACAGTAGAGGAAGTAATTGAGGAAAAAGCATGGGTTCATGTGTACAGTCAAAGTAAGAGCTTTTTCTGAAACCAGTTCTTGTAGAGCCCTATAGGACACAAGAAAAATGGCTTTTGGAAGTTTGGCACAAGGATACTTGTCTGGGGTCAAAGAGTAAAGCTGATTGTACAGTAGTATCATTACTAAACTAGATACTATCATTTAAGAAGAATCACATTAAACTTGGCAGTTAAAGACATACAGACTTTGAGATAAATCTGTTTCAGGGCTGAAACACTGAATCTGACCTAACCCCAAATTGTTTCATCTTTTAACAGATTCTTTAAGGAAAGTTCATAAAACAACCCTCTCCAGATAAATAAGGATATATTCTGGTCTTTATATGGGTATAGATTTAATGAAATTGGTGGATTTACTAATAGTACAGATAAGAACAGAATGAAAACCAGAGGCTTTAGGAAGTCTTAAGCCAAAGATTCAGCCTTCTGAATTGCTTATTAAATTTATAGCACAAAACCTCTGTCTTCTCCCTCTTTGTAATATCACCTCCCTTATTTTTTATACTCTTTCTTAATTCCTTCCACTCGATTTTTACATATACTACATGACATAAATGGTTAGGATGTTTAAGTTTCTATCCTGTATCACATACAAGTTACAAGAAAGATCCATTTGTTTGACTGAGGTGGCATAATAGTCATTACCACATAGGTCAGCTGATATTTCTCCCCTTAAACACCTGCAAATGCAGGTCACCTGGGAGGCTGAGCCTATTAAGGTTCTTATAATTAAGACAAGCACAAAATAGTTTGCAAAATGGTGCATGAATGGAACTGGGAGAGAGAGGGAAAAAAAAAAAAAGGAAAAACACACTCTGGTTGGATGACAGGAAATCATATAACCATTTTTGCAACTGAGCTTTGGGAGCATGGTCTTTGTAATGGGCTTAGCTAATCCAGATTGTAATAAGGATAGGAAAGTCAGCAATCATAATCATATTTAATGGATTCCAGATGGAGAAATATAATTGTTCTCATTATCATTGTAAAAAGTCCAAGGAAATACAATCCCAAGATACTTTACCTTGACAGGCAACCAGGAACAATATCGACATCAAGTCATGGGTTTTGTAGGTAGAGTTGTCAGTTATTTCCTTTTTGTAGCATTCCCTTCTAGTGTAATAGTTTGATTAACCCAAGACATTTTAAAGTGAGTAGAAAAGCAATGTTAATGAAATGCCTGCTTAACTGACTGTGCATCTCTCTGACATATGATGTGGTGACTTCCAAAATACATAGTGGAATAAAAATAAAAACCCTGGTATATAATAATACTTTTTTTTTTTTTTTTTTTTTTTTTTTTTTGTAATGTGGTTAAAATGAAATATGACTTTAAGTACAGTCCTTTTTGGGTGCAGCTGTTCTTTTTGTTTGGGTTGATAATTGGAACCAGTCCCATGGGTCTATTTGATGTTATCTCTTGTTTAAAACTAAACTGTCAAAGCTGATCCCCCCCTGCGTACTCAACAGGGAGTAGATCTGGGGAAACTTTCTTCTTAAATATTTTTAACCCCTCCTCCCTGCACGCATTCTCTAAACTGAACTGGGGCAGTCATGAAATGATGTCTTCACAGGAACACTTGTACAGCAAAATATTTCTTTGTGGAAAACCGAGTCTTTTCATGTTGTATGTCTTTGTAAGACAGGCCTAAAACAAAACGATCCCATAGCAGAAATCAGAGATTATCAGGGTGTGCTCACTTAGGTTTAAAACCACTCTCTATCTCTGTACAAAGGATGTTCTGCTCAGCATCTTCCTAGCACCAGAGAAGCTCAGGGTGTGGGGCAGAGACTCAGATGTCTCCCACCATGTGAACCAAATTTTGATCCAAGTTTTGGTCCCAAGCTAATGCATTCAGGCAGCATTACGCTGTGGCAACTTGACAGCTGGGGCAACATGACCTCAGAGGTTTCTGTAAGGATGTACATGATTTACTCCTTGTAGTATTTAATGTAACTTCAGAATGTTTAGACTTTTTAAGCTCAGGAGAAGTTAGATACTGTGTTTTCCTCTAGCCCCTTTGAATGGCAGGTGACAGCACGGAGCATGCCTCCTGCAGTCAGATGAGGTGGTACTTTGATTTTGCCTCCCAGCAAACACATTTTCTTCACATTTTCTTCCTTTCTCTTTGCAGGTAAAGAATTGAGATAATTTGACTACAGGATCTCAAATTAACAGTACTAAATGAAAGGTTTTTTCGCTATAGGGCTAGCAGGATTCTTTCTCTGTCTGCTCTATTTCCACTCTATTTCAATTATATTTCCATCAAAAAAAAAAGTTACACATTTTTTCTCTATGGACAATTCTATCAGGCCTTTACGCATATGCTCTTATGGCACCTAAGAAGTCAACTTTCCTAGTATAAAGGAGGAAAAAGACATATGACTCACTGGTTGATGTCAGCGTTGTCTCCAATATCTTTGGCAAAGTAGGAAGACAGAAGTTACTGGCTTGCAGAGGACACAAGAGGACTGTCTTACTCTCTTTGGTATTTGTTTCATTAGATCTTGCCTTTGTCTTAAGCACTCTTCGTCACTTTTATTCCTTCTAGTCTTTAAGATCAGACAGTGTCTCCTCATACCCCACAAATAACCATCTGTTTCTATCCTACAGACTGGTGTGAGGCTACCTTGAAGAGTCCTTCCAAAGTCAATGCAGAAGTGAAAGCTGTTAATAGCCATAAAAGCAGCAAATGAGCTTCCTATCTAGTGCTGCACTGAGCGAAATTAAGTGCAATTAAGATGCTTCTGGCAAGTTTCTTCTTTACAGTGTGCTTTAGAGAGAGGCTAGGTGGGATACGTAAGGACAGATTGTGCGTTGCAGGTTGATTTGTGTCCCATGAGAACCAGGGTGCTTATGATGCTTACTCATAGAAGAGTAATGGCCAAGCTGTAGATCTCTCTTGCCATCCCCGACCAGTTTCCACAGAACTGTCACATAAGATAGGGAATGATTCCTGTGTCCCCTGAGGAATGGCAGGACTCAGTACTTTGTAGATAAATATAAATTTCTATTTAAACCAGTACTATTGGGACTAGATGTAAGAGGAGCTGGAAAAAGCCAGTTCTAAAAATACAGGAAATAGCTATATGGTTACAGAAGTGAATTTCCAGCTGTGGATAATCATACAACTCACATATTAACAATGAGAATCCACTGAGTAAGTGGGAAAAACAGCAATTCACATAAGCTTGAAAGACAATGGACCAATTCCTGATTAGATTGTGGAAAAAAGAGACGGAGCAGAAAGAATATACGGAGGGCAGAAAAAATGGAGAATAGGGTTTTGTTGCAGAACAGCCAGTGAAAATGGCAATACTAGAAAGGTTCATAAGGACAAAGGGAATATATATTTATATATATGTATTTTTTTCATATTTAGAGAGTAGTGCTTGCAAGGGTAAGGTTAAGAGCATGGAGCTGAAGAACCAGAAGGCCCCTTTGCTAGACGCTTCCATCTGTTCATAGATTCCTGAAACAGCAGCCCTTGAAATAAATCAAGTGCAATCCTTACAACACCCAGCATCAAGGCTCTCCTAGCGATTTGAACTGCCTCTAAAAGCAGACTACCTTGCTGTTGATGGAGAAACGATTAGCCAGTGCATTTCGTAGGTGGGAAAACTGCGGCATTCTCCTTGTCAGGTAATGAAAGAGCGGAACCAGGACACATCAGTCTTCGCTCTGTTTTCATCATTTTAATGAGTCGTTTAACTTCCATTTCTTGTCAGGTCCTTTTGCTGCAAAGACTCTGTCTCTTGGAGTTTTCCTGGCATGTTCTGGAAATGTTCCTTTTGTCATTTTTTTTTTTGTCCTCAGCTCTGCTGCAGAGAACGTCAGTCTTCTCTTTTTCCTACTTTGCGCCTCTCTAATGCCTATTCCCTTAAAATCTCTTGCCACTATTATTCTAAGCAATAGTAGATGGTTTTGATCTGTGGAGCTATGTAAAAATAGTGTTCTCAACCTGTCTCTCTGTCTGTTTTTTGTTCCATGGTGTGAGAGCTTAATTCTCATGGGCTTGATCTGAATAGTTGTTTTTGTGTAGTGGGACTAATTTAAAGCAATCGTCCAATTGTCAAGGGATTTCCCTTCTCATTCCAGGACGGCTTCTTTATAGTATTCTCTTTGGTTCCGCTGACTTTACAGCAGTGGATATGCAATAACACTGAAGTTTAGTTATAGCTGTAAGGCTTTTAGGCTTTAACATGGTTTCCTCTTAGGGTGAGTGGAGGGAGGCATATTTCTCTTAATGGAATCATTGTGGCTCATTTCGGTAGTATAGGCTGCCTTTAGGTCCTCCTGCTGTGGCAGCGGTTTTGCATATGGTTTATACTCCTCAACCATCTTATGGTAAGCAGAATTCTTCCCTTTACTAATTTGCAAGCTACAGTAGATCAGGTCATTTTACCCACTGAAAAGCAATTGATCGAAAGCTCCACAAAGTCAATGGAAGCACCTGCATGCTTATGTGAGCAATAGGACCCCCAAAGTCAGCAAGGGAAGCCTGCAGTTAGTAGTTTGTGTTCTCCGCACTCGAGTTTCTGTAACACTTTTATTATACTGCATTGCAAAAACTGTTGTCCAGCACTGCGTAATACACAAAAACAGTGTAAAAACTGCATGCAAAATCCTCTCCTCTCTTCTCTTCTTTTTTTTATTTTCATTTTTTTCCAAACTCTAGCAGACACAGAAATGGAGAGTAATATTTGTTCTCAGACAGGATAAAATTCTTTATGCTCTAGGAAGTGTCCCCAGAGATGCACATCTGATTACATCTCATGTCCTACTGTGACTGCAGCAGATAGGAGGCGTCAACAGAATTAGCTGATTCTCAGCAGAGTTAAAATATTGTGTTGTGCAAATATAAAGCAAAAAAAACACCGTTTTTAAGCAGTTCTTGTATTTCTTTTATCTGTAGGTGATATGAAGAATAGATGTCTATTCCGGCCTTCCATATTTATGGATTGCACCAAGACCCTGAAATGTAATTGCAGAGTTCAATTAAAATAATGTCAATCTGTTTTACAATGAAGAAACAAAAACAATTTTCATGGCAAAATGGAGAACTAATTTTTACTTCCATTGTTTTGTCATACTTATGTCTTCTTGACATACAGTATGCTGGGGTATATACCCTCCTCATTTCCACATTTAAATAGAAGTAAAGCATCAAACCATAGACAAAAAGAGCAATTATTCTATATATTGGTGCTAAATGACTTAACAATAATCATGACTTTTTTGGTCTGTTTTCTAATGAAGGGATAAAAGGTTGTTCATGCATCATAGTGAAACAATTCTGTAAGAATCTAGCATGAAGGTCTTCCTTGTGGGGGCTATTGGATGCTCTGCAATGTTGAAAATATGACTATCGCTAAAAGCAACCAAACAAAAAGGTGAGAAATGAACAGTTCTTTCACTTTTTAAAAATCCCTTCCTCCTACTTATCCATCCTCACAGTCTGAGCAAATAGTTCCACTGCCAAAGCTGCCTGCCCCCATTTTGTTACTTGAAGGAGTCAAGTTTGTCTCCTTCAGAGAAAAAAAAGAGGAGAAAAAAAAAGAAATCAGTTCTTTATATATCTATCTATATATATGTGTATCCATTGCTTTTGGAGCTGCAGTATTTGATCAGTCCTTGTTTTCAAGGTTTTCTGTACAACCGCAAAGACTGAAAACATAGTCAAAGAAAGTTGAGCTCTGGGTTTCAGGCTTTCAGAGCTGACAGAAGCACACGCAACACTGCGAGGCCCATTAAAAAACCTGAAAGTTGGCAACACTGACTGGTTGTGGGAGCCTGTTCATGCCTTTAAAAAACAGCAAAGGGAGCCTTAGTGGAACCCTGTCACCTTGATGTGGAATTTAGCTTGAAAAAGCAGTATCAGTGCTCATTTCATAATAAGATTGTTTATTAGCTTTAGCGAGGCAGCAGCTAAGGACGTGGTCAGAGATGGCAGGTCCTGCACACACAGAAAGAACTGAGAAGCGGTCTGTGGCACTACACCAAACTGAGCTCGCTTGCCAGGTTTTTTTGGCTTTGCCAGCTCATTTTCCAGTTTTCACAAATATTTCTTTCTCCCAGGCTGCTGTATGAAAGAGCTGCACATATAGGAGAAGAACTGACTGATCGCACGGGCAGAGCGTGCAGCTCCTTCACACCCGGTGCAGGCAAGTGCACGCAGTAAAGCAAAGTGTAAGTATAAGCAAGTATAAGCAAAATCCCCTGGTTTTCAATACATCTATGTATGTGTCTAAATTTTTTAATATAGTGCTTCAAGATTGCATAACCTCAGGTGCTACTGGTAGAAAGGATCATTAAAAAAGCAATACCAAGTGAAATGGAAGTGTTGATTCTAATTCAGGGCTGTGTCTTTGAAGTTGAAATGCTAGAACTTTGTTAAAGTCCGGCTTCATTTGCACTCTAGGGAAAGCAGCAGCGACTGCAGTGAAAATGCCATTTGTTTCAGCGCTCAACAGCAGAGCTCAAAGGACTGCTTGGAGCGTGGCTATTGCAAGAAATGTTAGGGGAAACTTTGTGAGAGGACCATGATCTGGTGCAAAACACAGGGTACAAAAGGTTGTGAGAAGGTTTCATTTCACTGTGCTACCAGACAAAAGTCAGGAGATCCCTGGATATCTTGCATCGACCTGCAGCACATGTCAGGGCTGGCCATTGACCAGCCATGCTGCAGGTTTTCTAAAGGCCTTAACAGACTTGGGTCTTCAGTTCTCACAGAATTTGCTTTTTTTCTCCTTTGAAAATCTGTCTTCAGCTTGTGCAATCACTGGCTCTCTAGTTATAAGAGGAAAGCTAAAGAAAAAGACTGATATAAACAAGGTCTTCTGGTTGCTCAGGGACGTTGTAATGTGTGCTATTTATCTCGTGCATTAGTAAGACTTTTGTTGGGGCTGTTGAGGTGTCCTGAACAAATCGGTGCTGTGAGACTTTTAAAAAAAGTTGCTTTTTGACCCAACAGACCATAACGAGCCTTTTGGTCATATTTACTGAGGCAAATGAATACTTGGGGACTCTTAAATGTGTATATTAGGTAGCTACCATGTGTTCATGTGAGGGCTCTGAATATATCTTGAAATTACAGGAGGTGGGAAATTGTCCAGCACCCTGAATATGTTTGCTGCTGCCGGCTTGGAGGATGCTATGGCTATTTTGTGGCCATGCTTGTGTGTTATACACAGGTGCCAGGGCCCATGTGCAGGCTGCACACTCCTATGTGCCCATAGGGGAACACGTTCATGAAGCTCCTTGGGACACTGGCCCCCAACCGTGTGTGCCCCCTTCTCCTTTGGGCTCCAAGGTGGTCCCTGCCCACCTGCCTGCACTGAGGTTTGGATTTTCCAGAGAACAACCATGAAGTGCCTCCAGTTCCAGCAAGGAAGAATCCATAGGCAACTGGCACTGGCTCCGTGTCTGCTAGGCTGGGGTCTGAATGCACTGTGGGTTGAGCCAATTTTTATTTTGGAGGGTATTTTTTATTAGTTTTTGTTTGTTTTTAATTTTTCCTCGGCAGTTATTCATAGTGAGTGCTTGGAAGCGTGTTCAAGAGCCGCACTTGAGCTCGACCTTTCCTCGCTGTCTTCTCATGCTTCTGCTTTACAGAGCAGATTGGAGGTTAAAGCAGGTCAAATACAATATTGGCCTGCATTAAGGTATTTTTTTGTTTGGTTGTTTTTCCACTAGTGTTTACTGGATCTGACCAAGTGCAGGAAATAACTGAAAAAAAAAGAAATGAAAGAGAAATTGTTCAGGAGATGAAAATGCTTGCAGGAGCTGCTAAAACCAAATGAATCCCTCTCAAAGGAGTCAAAAGTATGCAAGATAATGCAGGAAACATTAACATAATATTATCTTAACCTTGTAGATAAGATTATCTGATGCGTGAAAATGGTCATCTTTTGTATTGATTCCACCGTGCCATGCAGCAGCTCTTAGGAAAATGAATGGGTCATTAAATGTTCATTACTTGATAGGCTGTACAGGAGAAAAGATGTATTAGTGAATGAATTAACTGCTTTGTTACAGTTTGAACATGCCATTAATGTGTATTTTTTTCTTGCAACAGAAGTGGATTGCATGGGATGCAAAGCAGCAGTATCTGTGGGCAGCTGGAGGGTGGGCTTTAGGTGACAGTCACCCTCTAGAAAATTTGGGGATGTGCCCATTAGATGCCCAGTGTCTGGGAAGGGAGAATTTGGTGAATTATTTGCCTTCTGCTTAAGGTTTACCATGCCTCGCATGGCTCAGGCACCTCATTTGGAGGTGGTGACCGTGTGAGGGCTTTAAGTGAGGTAATAATCGTATTAACCAATTCTGCAGCACATCACCCAGCAGGACAGCCACGGGACAGTGTCAGCTATTGCTGCTGTCGGAGGGATCCCCGGCTGCCAGGGAGCCTGGTGATGGTCCTGACAGCATTACCGGTCCCCTCTGCATCCATGTGCCCCCACTGCTGCTCCTGCACCTTCCGCTACGGAGGGATCCAGGGAGTACATGTTGGCTGGAGAGTCAGCAGGGCTAGAAAACAAATTGGGAGGAATACATCACTGCTGATTCTCTCTTCTCCTCTTCTTCCATCCTGGTTCAGATTTGTTAAATGCTAAACAAACCCAAAGGGCTCCCGCTGGCTTCCTGCAGGGAGGCTTAGGTGAGTTATTGCTCCTCTCCTGAGGAAGGTGAGGCGCACACCCCTCCCTTCCCAAGCCCTTTTCTCCCTGTAAGCTCTTGTCTCGTGCTAAACTGCCTCCTGGCTTTTTCCTCCATCAGCTCCCACTGCTCATCCACATTCTCAGCAGATGCTGCAAGCCCTGAGCTAGTCCGGAGCAGGTGGATGGGGAGCAGAGGGAACATCGACACTGCTCCTTCCCTTGCTACATGCCAGCAGGGCAGAATAAGGTGATTTTCCTCTAATTCTGCTCTGGCAGTAAGTGACAGTCTCTCTGGGGGCTGACGGAAAGTCGGCAGGGAACTCCCTCTCAGATGAGCATCCCATGACTTAACTAACGCCTTCACCGTCCGCTCCTGGGGTGATACCATTTATGGGCTTTTCCCAGGACAGGGTCTAACATCTCAGCCAAGTGCTAAATAAGTAACAGAAAGATGATTTCATTCTTCTGTTTAATTTAGGTTTCACAATCTGCAAGAATATCACCCTGAGCCTTCTCCCCCCGCCACTTACCAAGCTGATTTTTACTGCTCTCCCATCACTTGTTCTCTGGGCTGCGATCCTTCAGGAATAAAAGAGGCAGGGCTCTGCACCCATGCCACTTTTTTTGGCATTATCAGAACTAAGCCATTCAGCCACGCTCATCATCAGACTTACATGGGACAAGAGGAGCCGTGTTTCACAAAACAACATTTTCACCAGAAGTCTGAGCAGTTTCCAACTTTGGGCTTTATTTATATTTTAAATTTAGCATTTGCAGATGTTTTATAGGCATCCAACTACTTTAACAAAATGATTGCTTGACAATATTAAATGGCTAAGGCTGGAGCTCTGGCCAGATTGCTTTGTTTATGTAAGACCACCTGCAGCCATGGTATATTTTGTGACCTTCTATGGTGAAACAAAATTGTGAGTAGGGGAGCATTCCTCAGGACTTTTTTGGTTCATGAATGAAGCCTGCCACAACGTGTACAGCGGAGTACGTGGGGGAGATGAATTAATCATGACATGCTGCAGAGAATGAAGTCCTCAGCATTCATTTAACTGCCAGTCAAGTAACAGAGAAAGTAGAGGCACCTTTGCAGTAGGGCAGCCAAGGATTCCTTCTCGGTCCAACCAGCAGTGACTCAGTGGTAGGAGGCATAATGTCATGGGTTATTCCTGTTCACTTGGCCTACTGCAAGTTTCCATTAAATGGCAATGAGGGGAAAAAAAAAAGCCTACTCCTGGGATGAGCAAGGGTGAGATGTGCCTTGCCAAGTGCTACGTGTAATGTCAATACACAAGTACATCTGCCCACCTTATGCTCCTTTACCTTTGTGCAGAAGTTAAGCAGTCAAACAGGCAGGGCACTGCAGTAAAAAAATGTTAAGGTAGGAACATTTATTACAGTTTCAAGGGAAATATTCTCTCCTGAAAAGATACCAATCAAATTAGCTGTAACAGAAGTACAAGCTGAAATGTTGGCATATTCTGGCATATACAACAATATATGACCTTGTTTCTGGTAGCTGAACTATGTGTAGAATCCAAGGGGCTCACATTGTCAGGACATCTGTAGAAGGTTTTCACACTCAGAAGAAGCCAAAAATATTACGACAGGTAAATCTTGATGCTGCAAATCTTATTGTCCTGTGGTGAAGCAGTTTGCTTCCATTTAAGATCATAAACTGGAAGGATCTTGATTACAGGTGATTCAGAATGAGAATTTATTCTGCAGCTTTAGTCCTTAGCTTTAGGAAAAAACAGCCCTTAGCTTTAGAAAAAAAAAATTTTCCAACTATCCAATTTATATTCAGTGAGAAAAACTAAAGACCACCTTGATTAGGACATTTTAGTGCGAGGCAATGCTGAAATCATTTATCATAATTTCTGTGCAGTTTTAGAGAGATGCTTAAAAGGTCTGTAAACTCAAACCACATTTTTATTGTTTGTAAAAACACAATACCTCAACCTTATTGCATCTCTAGTCTTCACTGTCTTAGCACAGTATTTGACCCTGGTCTTGCAACCCTTATATATGTGTGCTGCTATACAAAAGGCATTCAGATCACTGGGACCGGAGCAAAATTTCCTGGTGGACAGGGGGCTGCAGGATGGCTCATGAAGAGTTGTTCAGCTGTGAAGCGTGGTGAGAGCAGCTTTCGCTCTTGCTTTTACCTCTGCAGAGGCCTTGCTGCTACCAGTGGGCAACCACATGGTTCAATACCAGCTGCAAGAACTTTTTTCCCTGTGTTTCCTTCCAGTCTTTTGCAACTGAATGAGTGGTATGAAATGCGGGAGTCTTGTGCTCTTTTGAGATCCATTTTACACACCAGGGATTTTAAATAAAGGCTTAGGAAACATATTGAGAGCTGAAGTGTATCTCCAAGCCTTCAGGGTATTTTAATTCTAACTTTCAGCTCCAGGAATGCCTTGAGTACCTACACAGTGAGTCCAGACTAAATTAAGTGGTTAAGTCCATTCGAGCAGCTGGACATTTCTTGGCAGACACGACACGTACCAGTAATACCCTGTCTTCTTAGGAAGTTCATTGCTCCCTAACCCACTAGGCTCTCTCCCCTAAAATGTTTGTTTCTTTAGTTCATAATGGCAGTTTACTCTTTACTTGCTCCTTTTGCAAATATCCTTCGTACGCTCCTTTCCTTTGTCAACTTAGTTGAAAACAGACCTTGATTGTTTCAGCCACCCAATCTGGGCAGAGATGAGCTGCAGCCAAGGCTCAGTCTTGGGTTAATTAATGACACAGTAGCACAGTTTCCATGAAACAAGTCTGTCACATTCTCAAAGTTCACGTTAGCCCTCGTACAAGTCAAGAAGTGACAAAGCACAACCCCAAACCTGCCTCTCCGTCTCTTGCATTTCCCATTTCATCTGTTTCTCCTTCCTCTCTAAACTCTTTTCTCCGTCTTTCAGCAAGTGTGAAACAATTTCCTCTTTTCACAAGGGCCTAGTGGCAAGCAGATTAATGAACCCTTAGCACAACATGGAAGATTGCTGCCAAAAAATGTATGAAATGCATTCAGCAGTCCCCACAGTGCACTGTGTGAGGGACAATTATAGAAAACAAAAGCTACAGAGCAGCTCACTTAGGTTTCCAACAGTCTGAAGGGTTGGATCAGACTTAGGGAACTACAAAAATGATCCTGAGTTTTCTTTTATTTTTTATTAGCCAGTACCAGGTTTCTTTTATGACTTTAAATGTAGCAGAAGTCAGCTCCAATGATACGAACCTGCAGCCCACTTCATTCCTGGTGTAACTGCTCTCAAGTCAATGATTTTACAAATTTGCCTCACACTATCCCTTGA
>JAVCKT010026808.1:17088-27660 GCA_032273925.1 Rhynchotus rufescens | reverse complement strand
GTGTGTGTGTGTGTGTGTGTGGGGGGGGGGGGTGTAGTGGAAAGCCACCGCAGAGCAAGGGCCCATCTGGCCGTAGAGAGAAGGGAGAGCAGCTCTGCACAGACACAACAGTTCCTGGCGGCTCAAAGCCACGTCCCTTCCCAGCCCTTCACTGCCAATATGCCAGTTAAAGCTTTGTGTTCTTGCTTTCCTGAAAATCTAATAAGTTATTAGTGTTCCTGTTTCAGGAGAACGGAGGTCAAAGGATCCATCCGTCCTTAGAGTCCCAGTGGTGCCTGAAGGTTGCCCCTGTCCCCAGTGCTCACCCTATCCCCACAAAGCACCCAATGTTCCCGCTCTCCTTGGGTCCTCCTGGTTCACAAAAGCAGTTCAGCAAGGGTAAAAGCCACCTTCCTCCCCAGCCCCTGGGGTGGTGTGGTCTGGATGTGTGTCCAGGAAGGTGCCTAGCAAGGAGCATGCCCCTCACTGCTGCTCACTGGGTGCCTGATGGAGCAGTGGCAGGGGTGGAGGAGGCAGGGAAATGGAGAGCCTCAGCGCCCCTGCCCTCGCTGAAGGTAGTGGCCCTGGGGGTGGGCAATGGCAGCAGCTGGCACCCTCCCTGCCTGCGCACTTCATTCAGTGTTTTTCTCTCTGCCTCCATGTGCGGCAGCCTGCCCAGCGCCTGGGACTCCGTTCCCTCACTCCCTCTGAGGTCCCTACTGGTGGATCTCGTTCTCTATCAGGCTGTCCTCACACGACTGGAAATCTGTGTCATTCATGCCATCCCCGTTGATGAGCTCTTCATCCTGGGACCCCTGCTCCTCGGACTCAGTTGCTTCGCCCTCGGGTGAGGAGTCCTGCAGCACTTGGGCAATGTACTTCTGTTGGGGCAACACAGATAAAACAAGGGTGAGGGGTTGGGGTAGGAGAGCAAACAAGTGAGCTCTGGGAGCTTCTCACAACCCCTGCAGGATTCAGGGCAGCAAAGCACAAGGGGGTGAAGCAGCATGGAGCTAGGAGGTTGAGTAAATGCACAGGGAGCTAGGAAGGCAAGGAATGACTCCCCCAAACCATATGGGAGACTTTAGTATAGATTACATATACACATCAGAGCCCAGCTCTCCCAAGAGTGCAGGAGGCTCCTCTTCCCTTAATCTCTGCATTTAATTCTTGAACACCCTTGTGCTGGGCTCACAGACACCCAAGCCTGTGTTGAGTTACCGAGAGCAGAAACTCCCCCTTCGCCTCTCTTCAGGACTCCTGCACACAGGGAAGGGGCCTGGTGGGTGTTGGAGCTGCTGCAATATGAACTCTCTGCCTTGGCATTGCAGGCCTGACAGCAGCATGCAGAGAAGTGTGCAGCTGCAGACTGCCCCGCTGGGGCAGTGCCCAGCCAGGAGATCTCTCTCCCCTGACAAGCTCAGCTCAGGGGAGAAGATAAGCAGCATCAAGGAGCCTGGCAGCAACCTGAGCACTCCTTGGTCTCTGCACAGACCTCAGCTGCAGCCAAAAAATAATAATCAAAAAGTCTCATTGCGGAAAGTAGCTGGAATAGATTCAGCAAACCAAGGAGAAGTTCAAAAGACTGAACCTGAGATCTCCAAAATAGGCAGAGGGGAGTCCTCCAAAGCTTTAAATGGGAAAAGGCATTTTCTTTGCTTTCAATACACCACCTATGGTGACTCCCTTAGACTGCCTGAGGGCCAACCCTTTGGGTGCCAGACTTTTCTGATGGACAAGCAGTCAGAGATGCAGAACAAGGGAGACTTAGCTGGCCTGTACTCACTGTGCCAGCTGACAGCATGGCAGAAACTGATCACACAGCATTAAGGGAATGGAGGAAAAGGTAGCGAGGCAGGCAGAGGGAGGATTAAAATTCATCACTCAGCTCAGATGAGTGGCACGGAGCCCAACATTTGCCTGCCATCTCATCAGCAGGCTCTGGGTGCTGCCTGAGAAAAAGGCCAGGAGTGGGGTACTCAGACAAGAAGGAAGATGTACAGGGCTACCCCTCTTGCCCTTCCTAAATCTGGATAAGAAGTGTGCCAGGGCATGGAGATGGGGACAATGACTCACTGCGGATTTTGGAGCTGGCAAATTGGTGGCAGGTCTCCCATTCTGCCTGCTTTCTATAGCATCCACCTCTGTGTGGTCAATCTGCAGTAAAGGAGAAATCAAGAGAGTGCCAGGTTAGCACAGTTGCTGTTTTGCTACCCTCAAGCTTGCTGCAGGAGCCGTGCTCCAGTAAGAGCTACCCTAGAGCTCTATGTAAAATATAGGAGCAGTGCCCCATGGCATAGGCACAGCCCAGCTCCAGGCAGCTTTAGGAACTTTTCCCTTAGGGAACTTGGAGTTCAAAGGCTCTATTGGGAAGCAAGCTCACATGCCAAGGTTTTCTGGGGTCCCTTGAATCTTCTGCTGTCCAACTGTTGTGCTGCTCTCCCACAGGAAGGGGCCCCACACTTCACCACCCAACACCAGGCCCTCACCTTGTAGTTGTGAGCGCTGAGGTATTTGAAGTGCCCGAAGCAGACGTGACACAGACAGATCACAATGGTGATCACAAGGACCACAAAGGTGAACATGGAAGTGGGGGCCAGGAACCCTGGAGCAAGGCAAAACAAAAGAAAAAAGAAAAGGACTGGCAGTGCCACAGCAGCTCTGGCTGCGCTCCCTGCCCAGCAGACTGTAAGGAGCATGGCTGGGCAGGGCTGTGCCAGGCCAGCAGAGTTTCTCTGCAACTGGACATTGAAGGAGGTCAAACTGAAGGCACTCTGGCAGGGGCAAGATATCCACCCTGGCACTTACCTGTACGCATGGTGGAGAAGAAGAGAAGCCAGAAGAGACAGAGGATGGGGGCTGCCACAACCTGGTTCACAGCCCCTGAATGGATCTTCTTGTCCAGCTTGGCAGGCAGGTAGGCGTAATACAGGTTGTACCGGTCCACCAGGTGCTTAAGTAGCATGTACATGAGCCCTGAGAAATACCATCAGAGAGGGGAATCCAACTCTTTTCCAATGCCTCTACCCTACAGGCAGTATCTTCCCTCAGCCCACCCTCCAAGGCTGTCCCCCATCCTCCAGCGCAGAGAGGTGGAAGGGCACTGCTTACCGAAGGGCACAATGATGGGACAGGTGATGCTATACGTCATGACTACAGTGAAGACACACATCATCCAGGCATAAGCGGCCCCAAACTGAAACTCGTAGGCCTGGTGCTGCAGGAGAGAACAGAGGCCTATGAATGCAGCCTCAAAAGGGAAGCAAGGGGGGCTATATGACCCCCCTCTGTCTGCACAATACACCCACGTTATCCACACAGGATCTGGCTGGGCACTTTGAATCCTAGGTAGAAACTACCAGCCCACACCACCCAGGATGGCTACGTACTCGCTTGACGTTGCGCCGCTCAGCGGCCGAGCGGGCCAGGCAGAGGCGGATCATATACATGAGCAAGCCAGGGATGCGCAGCAGGTCCATGGCGTTCCCAATGAAAGCAGAGGCGATGACGTAGTTCACAAAGAAGGCCCCGTTATCTGGCAGAAACACACACCTGAGGGAAGAGAGAGAAAGAAAAGCCTGCTGGAGGGGTTCCCTCTACCACACGGCAGTGCAGGGAATGAGCCAGGAGCCCCAGATGCAGGGAGCAAGGCCCAGGATGTCAGCAAGGACATCCCATTACAAGACAGCCTTCTCTCCTGCTCCACTTACTCAAATCGTACTGCAGCTTCAGCCAGGAACTTCTTGTCAAATAACCAGCGGAAAAACACATCCAAGCTGTGGAGGAACAGTAAGGAATGGGGGGAAAAAAAAGGAAAAAAAAAAGGCCAGTGTGAGCGCAGAGAAGGTTGTAGACAAGGATACCCCTGGGCCCTGGCTGCTCTCCAGAACCAACTACTGTGATAACAGGCAGGTCTACATAGGCAGACACGCTCATGACAGTGCGACGTCTCATAGGGGCCCACCAACTACAGTTTTCTCTCTCTTGAGTGTTTGTAAAGGGGAAGTCTTTAGTGTATGGAAATCCTACTGGCAAAAATCCATCCTGAGATCCATGCTGCAAGGGACAGTCTACCAGTTCTCACTTTTACTCTCTCCTGTTCAAGTACGCAGCATGAAAGGTGTCTTGTTTTACACTACTACTTTATCTAGGAGCTTTAATAAGACAGGAAGCAGGTTTTTTTTTTCCTTACTTTAATAAGCACCTACCTGCTCAGGCCCAGTGAAGGCAGCAGCAAGACCATGAAGATGAGGAAGGTGTAACACTTGTGCATGGTTGTCCTGTTCTCTCCAGACCTGAGGGTAGAGAGAAGGCATTTAAGTGCAGCAGAAGTGGGAAAGTGAGTCCCAGTGTGCATGCCCTGCCTCACCACAGAGTGAGGAAGAAGCTACCATGAAAGGATGACAAGAAATGCAGTAGAGGCAAAGAAAGGACAAGTTGGGAAGGAGGAGATCCCTGGGAGGGCACTGTTGTATAAGGACAGTGAGCTCCAATCTCGCCTCAGTTGGGCTGTTAAAGTTTACTCTTCTCAGGCTGGGCCCAGGCAACAACAACAAAAACGATGTGAAAATTTTAAGTGTTTTGGGCTACAATAAAGAGGGAGGCACAAAGCATATATGTGATACAGTAGCAGGGTGAAAGCAGAGGTAAAAGAAGTCTTGCTTTCTTAGGTAGTGGGGAAAACAGACAAAGACAGGATATGTATTTTATAGAGCCAGGGAATGGGTGGATGATGTGTTGAGAAGCAGCTGGCTTCCTTCAAAAATGTGCAGGAGAGAAAATAAAAAAAGAAAGCCTATATCATCTTGTGTGGTTGGACCAGAGATATGAGAAGCATGGCCAAAACTGCCTAGGAATCTTTAGCTGCATTCCAACCCACAGCCTGGGAGGACCTAAGTATGCCTTACACATAAATGCTGATACATAAATACTAAGAAACTGTTCAACCAGAAGGTACCTATAGGCATGATCTCTTCCAGAAGAGATTCAATTCTCCAGTTCCTAACAACACTGTCCAAACTCCTCAGCCAATCCCTGTGCACAGCCCACATTCATTCCAGTCTGTTCTAGGCATCCATCATCCTTCTCTGGAGCAAGCCCTTCCCAGCACCAAACCCCAAACTCACACTGCCCACTAGTGATACAGATCAGTATTTCTCCCTTTCTCTCTGGTGTGTCTGAAGCATGTTCTCAAGTCCTAGTTCCACCTTTTCCTCACAGACTCTCCTTGCATCATCCATCATCCTTATTTGCTCTCTGGAGAACTCTCTGTCATCAGTTCTCATCTCTCTTGACCTTCAGCCTTCACAGCTGGTGGCATCCTCCCAATCAAGAAAACTGACATCAAACATGTGAATACATTTGCTAGTGCTCTGCGCTTCAAATATATTCTCTATTGACAGAAGCCATACAAGCTATGGGATTTTTTCCTTGAAAAATCTATGATTTACATGTGGGTACAGGCACACCACACCTGCACACTCACCTTACCTCGCCCAAGACTCCCTTGCTGCTAGCAGTTCTCACAGTCACTGGCCCTAAGTTCTTATGGCTTTCTTCCACTATTTGCAGACCTAAAGCAATCTGAGCTCAAAAAACCATGCTGCAGAACAGTGTAGAGAAACAAGGACTGGCAAGACAGTTGTTTGTGAGAGATGCTGAGACGTCCAAGAGGTGCCACAGAACATCACGTCTTGTAGTAGGAGACAGAAATTGAAGCAAGAGGAGCCAGTGACGAGTTTGCTTCTGTGAAAAGCGGCTAGTGCCAGGTAACATGTTGGCATGGCTAGGAACACGTGGTGCTGGCTGTCCTTACCTGGTCCAGTGTGCTTCGAAGAAAGCAGAGTAATAGACAATGGTGGGCAGCAGAGCAGAGAAGCACCACAGCAACAGCGTGGGGAAGAACTGAGTGATTATGGGGTTCTGCAACGAAGCAGAGAACAGACTGTGTGTTACACACAAAACAGCAATTCTTGGGCGAGTCAGAAATGATCTGAGACTAAGCTGGTCCCTTTGCTGACAGCTGAGCACCCCAGCACCACAGCTGCCACCGCACCCTGGCCAGCAGCCCTTCTCAGGGGGCTAAGCAGCACACAGCAGGGTACACCAGCCCTTGCTGGGGCTTCCCTCCCTTGCTCTCAGGAGCTGGGCTGTGCGGACAGTCTCTTGCACTACCCCCTCATCTGTGGCAGCTGTTGTGCCTTGGGATGGTTTCACTGCTACTCTCTGTCCCTCTCCTAGGCCTTACATTGAGGTACTCCACAGGCTTAGTGACATTGAACTTGTCCATAGTAGTGATGATGATAGCAGGTGTGGTGAGGAAGAAGAGGAGGATGAATAGGACCACGTTGATAACTAGGCAGCGAATCCACCAGATGAAGCCCCGGATGGAAAGATGCTCCCTGAGGGAGAAACAGGGCATCAGAACAAGCATATGGGGAGAAAGGCAGTTTCACATCCTCATGCCTACAACACCAGTCCAGACTGTATAAATAGCTTGGGGTGCCAACCCCAGGTTTCCCCCCACTCCAAGTCATACCAGGCTCTGTAGCTCACCGAGAATGGGCTTCAGCAAACCATTTAGTTATTAGAGAAGCAGAAAGGGGAGGAATGCGGGGGGAGTTCACTCCTTCTCCATCCCCGGGGCCTGCAGACCCCCATAAAAGGGCTCACCAGTAGATGTTCTGTGGGTCAGGGGCATAGCTGACTGTCCAATTGGAGACATGGAGGGACTCGCTGCAGGAGGAGGCTCGGGGCTCCCCACGACATGCACAGCCCTGGCACTTGCAAGCGTTGAAGTCTTTGAGGATTCTGGAGAAAAGAGTGAGAGATGCGGCCAAAGACAGTTGGCAGGGACAAGCCAAGAATGGATGGCTTGTGCTGGCATCACTCTGATTCAAGCAGGGAGCTGGGAGAGGCCACCTTCCTCGAAAGGACAGGTCCCTCTGCACTCACATGGCTGTAATAGTCTCGTTGTGGAAGGTGACAAAGGCCATCCCCAAAGGCTTCTCATTCACCTTCTCCTTCTCCCGCTTGTAGTCATCTTTGAGTTTCTCCTCCAGCTTAGTGTAGTACTCAATGGCCTCCACCTGAGCAAGGGGACAGATACAGCAGGGACTTGATGGCTTGCCATACACCCCGACTCCTTTGTGTCATGACAAGGGCACTGCAGGGAGAAGGTGGGGGGCCAAACCAACCCAGACCAGCTCGCGGGGAAGCAGCCTTGTTAACTCTGCATTCGAGTACTAGGAAGAAGGCAAACTGGAGCACTGCCATGGGGAGCCAGGTAGCCTGCAACATGCTCCTATCCCAGGACTGCCTCTACATGCAGTGGCTGGCAGGGACCAAGAGCACTACAAGTCACTGTGGGCAGCACAGTTTCTTGCATCCAATATCCTGCAAGCCCCTCTGCCTAACACCTCATGACCATGCGGTACCTCCTCACAGCCCCTGATGACACAGCAGCACAGGTGGCCGCAGGGCTTGGGGTTGATCATGGAAGGGGTGTTCTCCTTGCTCTGCAGGTTGGTGAAGTAGATTCTCCCACGTTCAGCCTTCTTCCTGCAAGAGGAGAGGGGGAAAAGGAAGAAAGAGGGTGGCTCAGGAAAGCCTCTGTGGCAATGGCTTCAAAGACCAGCCTTTGCTGAGGAGACCTCACTCCTCACCTTGGCTGCACCAACACCACCCTTGTCTCTGCAGCTGCCCCTCACTCCTGCTGCACACTCCCAACAGCCCATGCAGCTCCCCAGGAGTTACCTCTCTGCATCGAGGAACATCAGCCTGGCCACATCATAGCAGGGACGAGCCTCCAGAACGGTGCAGTTGGCGTAGGCCTCTCTGCAAAGAGGAAACGCCAGCTCATCTCAGGTGGCACCAGAAGCCATCTGTCAAACAAATCTCACAAGTCCAGGACTGCTGCCCACAATCTCTGCCCCTTACAAGGGAAGCAGAGTTGGGGGAAAAACACTAAGCTCTGAACATGGGAGGACTCTTCAGAGTTTGGGAGAGGAACTGAGACTATCCATGATATTTCCAAGGATATTGGAAAAGAGGTTAAGAAAGGATGAGCAAAGGGAAGGGAGATTTTTTTTTTAAATGAGAACTACTGTTGTGGCATCAAGGTACACCTCCAACAGCACGTACTTTCTTTGCTTTCAATTGCCACAGGCAAAGAGGCAAAAAGCAAAGAAAGACGCAGGAGGGTTCTCAAAGGGTTCAAATAATCTGCTTCCCTACGGTGCTTCTAAACAAGCTCTTGACAATGTGTTCACTGAGGTCCTGATGGAAGGGGATGTTTGAGGGGAGTTAAAAAGAAAAGAGAAGCTGTACAGTGTTTTTGCCAAATGTACAATCTAGGCAGAAGCAGCACAACGTTCCACAGACACTTCCTGAGTGTCTCCTGTCCCACCTTTCTCATCCCTGAACTTGACTACATCTTGAGATGTACTGTCATGAATAATTCCCATTCTGACCCACGATGGCTCTGCAAAGATATAGCTTCCAAGCTACAGGATTAATCTCTAAGTATAGTTCCACAAAACAACAACAAAAAGCCTACAAGATCTCCAGAACAAAGATTTTCAGAGCACTGATTCTGCCTAGATTTCTGCTCTGAATGCATTATTGCCATCTCAGAAAACAGCACTAGCCGAGGAAAAACATCCTTGTTTCAGGCAGACTTTAATTAGGCCTACAGGGAGACTCACTCAAAATGCTTCTTGATCTTCTCTGGCTCAGCATACTTTGAGATCCCATTGATGAAAAGAGTTCGCTTCACCTGAAGAGAAGGGGAAAAAAAAAGTAAAATAAAATAAAAAAGAGGAGGCAGGCAGATGTGGGTCCTTTAGAAGACAAGACTGCAAGACCAAGGCCTCAGGTGGCAACCAGAAGGGCAGCTAGCTATTGGTGTCCTGTATCTGGACACGCAGCAGATTGACAGACTGACTCACTACCCTGCTGCAGAGGCCTCAATAGCAAGGGGGTGGGGTGGTGGGGATGTACCCTTAAGCAATAAGGAAGACATAGACAAATGGGGGGAGCCCAAAGCCCATTCATCACCTAGAACAACTCCTGAGCAAGGTATAAGGTCCACACGTGCTCACCCAGCAGAGGCTTCTCTGATTTTCCCCACTGGGAATCAGGATTGCAGCTCTGGGAGACTATCTCCTCTCACCAGACAGAACCAACCAACCAAAACAAACAAACCCAACAACAACAAAACAAACAACCAAAAAGCCTCCCATACACAATCAAAAAAAAAAAAAAAAAAAAAAAACCACAAAACAAAGTCAAAAAAAGGAGCAAGCTCCCAGCTGCTATAGAGAAAGTGATGCTCTTTGAGCCACCCAACTGGACAAGAGGGCATGGGAATCTGTTCCTTGGACAACGGTCAGATCCTGCTCACCAAATCATCCTCTTTGTAGCGCATCTTGGAGGTGTGTCGGCGCATGCTGTACACTGTCAGCAGCAGGTACAGGAAGGCAAAGGACGTGTGCAGCCACAGCAGGTTATTCCTGTCACAAGAGAGACTATACTTAAAGGCCAACACAAGGCTGCCACTGAGACTCTGAAGGCCCTGAGGCCATGGGCAGCAACCATTATGACACCCACTTGCCCTGCTAACAACTTCCAAGCACCCAATCTGCAAATAGGAGCAAGATACAAGCAGGAACGGCAGCCTCAGTGCAGGAACAGAATTGCAACTTTCAAGAAAATCGAGACATTGCAACAAGTGTGCATCTGCAAAATACACCCTGGCATCCTCAAATATCCATCCCAACCCTGCCCACACGTACCCTGAATTCAGGTTGGCAATAGTTGTCCTCCCAAAGCTGTAGGCATTGTTTTCTGGGGAAAGAAGCAGAAACAGGTACATTGAGTTAAATTGGGGGTGATGGCAGAGAGCACCCAGTGGGTTCAGGTGTGGCAGAAATTTCACCTGCAAAACACCCTAAAACCCAAATCACCCAGCATGCCCCTTTGTATGCTCCATCTCATGCCATGGGATAAGAGCTGGGGTTTGCTTAGTCCCATCCTGCCATCCTACTACTCCTGGGCGATGGTGCTGAAGGCACGTTCCCCAGCCCAACCAGAAGATCTTAGCTCTCACCTAGCAAGTCCCCTGAGAAGTTGACAGGTAACACGATGCCCACAGAGAGCACACCCACAGCCACCAGCAGCCCGATGATGTGCCTCTGGAAGGAGAGGTAATGCACTGCATCGCCCCCACACTTGTCCCGGATCTCATCATCCCTGCCAGGGAAAAAAGAGGCAGTCAGACAAGCTTCTAAGTTCCCTCAAGTGCTGAAAAAAACCCTTAGGTCATGGCAGCCTGCACAGTTTAAACTACTAGACCACATAGTCCCAGAACAGTACAATGGAACAATCCCTGGTAGGACACCCAGCATCTGACCTTAAACCAGTCCAGACAGAAAGCTCATAGAATCATAGAACCCTTAAGGTTGGAAGGGACCTCAGAGGTGATCTAGTCCAACCCCCCTGCTCGCACAGGGTCACCCAGAGCACATGGCACAGGGCTGCGTCCAAGCGGGTTTTAAAGATCTCCAAAGGAGGAGACTCCACAGCCTCTCTGGG
>JAVCKT010026806.1:34963-46043 GCA_032273925.1 Rhynchotus rufescens | reverse complement strand
ACTGCCTTGATACATCTTCCCTGTCTTCGTACATCTTTATCCTAAATGCTCTAAACATGCCAACGTGACCCAATGGATATAACATGAGACCATACAGCTCCTTAATCTCCATCAAAAGATATAGATAGGACTCCTGGCTTCCTCTGGAAATAAATCTCTACTAAAAAGTTTACTTTTCTCTGTAGTATTTACACATCAATCTCTACCCCGCTTACATGAACAGAGAAGACTTAATCTCCAAGGGAGCCCCAAGTGCATGGGCTAACTCAGCTTGGACCATTGCTGCAGGTCCTCAAGCAGATGTGACAGGTCAGAGTCAGCTGAAGAAACGTCCAAAGATTAGCTCTCTCCTTCCTACTAAGTCACTACTAGTCAAACATTTATAATCAACAAGTTTATGTTAAAATCTGCTCATTTTTCAATCAGAAACAGACACTTTGAGATACTTCATCTCCTTGTTATAGACGTGGCCAAAATATGATGAATCACAGCCTGATAGTGCCTGTTTTACTCAGCTGGCTACAGCTGAGCAAGAGCCTGGACAACAGTTCAAGTAGAAAAGCCTCCTCCATCAACTTAAGATTAGATGACCTGAATCCCTCTGTCCCTGACTGCTCTCCAAAAAGAGCACAAGCAACTAAATCAAACAAGAACACAAGCAAAAATGACAATATCAAAGTGCCAAGTCTTTGTAGCTAGAGGATAGTCGTCTCCATGTGTCAGGTATAACTACTCCAAGTCAGTGGAGCCCAAGTCAGCACAGGTCTATCAGACCTAAGACATCAGGTTTTCATGTACCTGATATAAACTTTGTTACGAGCACTCTTATTTGTTAATTAATATTACCTGATCCATTATGAAATAGGAGAAGTCACTGACTGCAAGAGGAACAAATAATTTAATAGAAAAAGAAATGAAACTGAAGGATGCTCAGGCCATGGCTGAGTAGCTATTTTTGAATTAGAAATCAATGCCATTTAACTCATTTTATGTCTAGCAGGGGTTACTGACTTTCTTCAACCCCCGTTGGCTCTTCTTAGTTAAACAAGCTTTAAAAGAGTAGAAGCATGAAAGTAACTTGCTAATGTAGTCAGATTGATCTTACTTTATAACTAACCAGACTTCTTCTTTATCTTCTAAGGAAGAAAGCAGCAATCAGAAAATAATCAGGAGTATCTGAGGCTGACAGTTAAAATACAGCCCTAAAGAACAGTCCCCAGCTAACCTCATAACCACTTAAAACACAGGCTTACTGAAGAAATTACCTTGTCCCTTATAGAGTAGTACAGCAAGCAACATTGCACTTGATTCTGCTATTTCTATTGCTTCAAGTTGTTTTTACTCAGGTAAAATGGATGAGATTCATCTCACTCCATGTTACCAGCTTGAAAGTAAGATCCAACAAAGCTGTGTGAGATCTGTGGGATGAATCTCTATCCCAAGGTGTCTATCTTCTTCCACTGATGGCAATGGATGGTGCAAAGAGGTTAGAAAGAGGCTAAAGGAGGTTGAACAAACATTAAGATCTCAGTGAAGATACAAATGAACGTTTTTTTTTCGAATATTTTCCAGATTTCAGCACAAGAGCAAGATGATCTTGCCTGTGCCAGCAGTCACACAAGTCCTGTCAGATACCACATCAAGTCCAGCATCTCCACACAACTCTGCCACTGCAGCATCTATCCTTGCAGAAACCCAAACGTCTCTCCAGAACACCTCAATCTTGGCCTGAGATGCTCCTCAGCATGTTAAACCTGCCAGTGCACTGGGCTATAGAGGAAACTTATAAAAAACAGACAAGAAAAAATTGCTCATCCTTTTAAAGAGGAAATGTTCAAGGATTAGACACATAGCTTCTCATCAGGAGATGAGCTCAGCGCCTCAGGAGCACCTCAGTCTTGGGTTTCCAGTAAGTGGGAAATTTCTTTAGAAATTTGATTAGCCACTGGAGAAACAGCAGCATGCACTAGATGTGCTAAGCAGCCTGTCCTCGCTTTTATTTAGCTGTTATGAAGCAAAAATCAATTTAAAAGAGTATGTGAAAAAAAAAAAAGTGTCTGAAGCCCTGGGAAGTTAAACTGTGAGGCTAGTTGAGAAGGGTTATTCTAGTTATTCTAGAAAACATCTAAGATCTCTAACTTTTACAGCAATTTTGCCCCCTAGAACTTAATGTCTGAACTTCTCTAGTGAGCTTGATGTGGAAGAAGGACAGTAGGAATATTGGCATATTCTTACACAAAAGACTTTGCTGTGTGAGGAACAAAAATGGCACACAGTGTCTCCCTTGTGTTAGGTTTTCTAAGTCAAAAAGTAGTCATAGCATTCACTTTGTCTGGTTTTAGGTATTAAAAAAAACAACTGTAAACTTGTAAGAAAATCACCCTTGGATCCTTTTCTTATCAGTGGAGAGAAACAGGCACTTCCAGAGAGTGACTCATCTTCTTTTTTACTTCAGCTGTCTCTGCTAGGATGAGTGAGTATTAGTCTTCACGAAAGAAAGTTAAGGATCACTATCTCAGACGTGGAAAGATAACTTTTTAATATCTAAATCAGATAAAGCAAATCTCGACAACAATATTCATTCTGTCCAAGCTCTTAAAAAATTGTGAAGTCCTGAATTTTTTGAACTACTGACACATGGTAATGCCATTCCAGTCCCTCCTGAAATTAACAATCCATCTTGGAATAACAGCTCTTTTCCTTCATTCCTCCATTTCTAGGTTTCTGTCATCCTGCTATCCAAGCACAAATAGCAAGGCATCATGTTCTCTTCTCCATAGCAGTTATCGGGATATGACTGAAAGTAATTCCTAGAGATTCACCAGGCAACACATCCATACTGAAACACCGAGTTGGGAAAGAATGTTGTGACTGTGTTGTTTGGAAGAGCTATTATAGAAATACTACAAAGGTTCCAATGAGATATTTTGCAAAAATAGAACTGAGAATGTTATCAACCTGGCTAAATCATGTGTTGTGTTCTAGTGTTCCATGTGGGAGGTTTCTTTCTGTGGAAACTACATCTTCTACTGCATCTTCTACTACATCCACTAACTCTTCTACAAGTAAGTATATTCCCTGGGGATGGAAGATACAAATCATCTTGAATGGCAAGCAGTCTATGGAGTACTTTTCATCCTGATCATGACACACCAGGATCCTGATTATCCAGCCAAAGAGATGCTTGTATCTGGATTAGCATCCTGGGCTTCCTCTAGAGTTAAGACAGATATGGACATTTCTAGGAAATGATTCACCCACTAAAGTGCAGACAGCTGCTTTCTGATGACAGGAATTGCATATTCCTGTCCCAGAAGTGCATGTTCCTTTCTAAAAACTATGAAGGCTGCCGACATCCATTAACTTAGTCATATGGGGCATCCACACTGCAGATGTCTGAAGTCAGGTGAGGTGAGATGAATCTTCTCTGAGACTGCAAAGTGATTTGCTCTGTGTCTTTTTGTCTCACGTGGCAGCCAGGATGTTATAGTGAAAATAGATAGCTAAAGGATCAAGGGTCAGTTACATGGAAGAGATCCTCTTCCTAATGGATACTCAGTTAAAATCTTAGAATCTCTGAGATTCCCACTGGAACTGTGTGGCAGATGTTCTCATTTTTCACTAAAGAGAAAGGGGAAAAAGTAAAATTGTTCAGGGAGAAAAGCTGAGCACAAATATCTTGCCTCCCATTTATCTCTCTAATGTTCACTTAAGGTACTGAGTGGTGGCTAATTATCATGGCAATAGAGACAAAAGATATCTTAATAAAGAGTAGCAAATAAGCCATATACTAAAAGCTTGCAATATTACTCCTAAGACAAGTTATCAAAGTCCTAAAATAGCAGAGTATTTTCATGGTATCCTCTTTTGGACCTGCAAAATCAACCTAGGATGCAACCACTATGAAACAACCATGGACCTGCTAGGGGGAAAACTTTCAACTGCATATTGGGCAGCTAAAACTTGCAATTTTAAGGACATATCTTCTCAGGGAAATTTGCATGTAGTTAAGTAAATTGAGGATGTAGCTACAGGACATGAAAATGACTGGAGGTTAATCATGGCTTAGTCCATTTTTTATCGATTAAGTAAAACAAAAAGAGAGCAGAGAATAATTTCTTCAGTTATATGCTACCTACTTTAAAGGGGATTAAATATATATCAAAACGAATAGATTAGAAATGGCACCTCTCAGGCACTTCTTTTCTTGAGAAAGGAAGATGCTATATTGCTCCAATGTGATGTTATGAGTGATCTTGCTGTTTGATTTACCTTTTTTGGCTGATATTTTTCTTGGGACTAGTTTGAATAAAGACTAGTTGTGTCATCACCAAAGAAGAGGCCAATACATTTATTTTCTCCAATAAAAGAGTAAAGTTTAGAGAGAAAAAAAAAAAAAGGGTAATGCAAAAATATCTGATGTGCGGAATAGAAGACTTGATGGAGAAAGCAAAAACAAGTGATCCAGACAGATGGGCAGCCATCTGCTGTACCAAAAACGTGAGCTTTTAACCCAATCTCAGGCAGCTATGCCAGATATCAGCTCTTCTTTGGGAGGCCTAGGGAAAGATGACTGACTGATAATGATCCATTGCCTTCAAACTGTGAAAGTCTCTCCAGAAACTACAGAGGAAGATACCCTGAAGTGCCAAGGTCCACGAGAGCCCAGATCTTTGCAGATCTGATGTTTTCTCTGCCCTGATTCTGTCACGCTGTGTGGGTTTTAGCAGGAGATTTCCATGGTGCCTGCATAGTTGTAACTCTTCACACTTCTCTGAAAACAAGCCCAGCAAAAGATTCCTACTGAACTCTGTCCTGAAACTCCTACCAGCTTTCAGGAAATAAAAAGGAGACCTTCAAGATGCTGATACTACAGCTCCAGTGTGCATAGGGTGGGTTTGAAAGCTGGGACGTACTACAGGTTAACAGAGATGCATGTTCTCCTATTCATACAGCTGCTAGAGGTAAAATTCTCCTACTTCTAGATTATATGTCCTAACATTGGAGGAAACTGTCCATTTGATACAAATTCTTTTAGGGTTCTTGGCTTTGAGTTTTGAGGAAGCCATCAGAGCAAGGGAATATTTGGGGAAGAAGGCGAAGAATTGCATTTTAAATGAATCTTGGATAACAAGGAGTTATTGCAGGAATATCCAGCCAGCCAAAGAGCTGCTGAATTCTGCGGAAATCTCTTACTTGTCTAAGGTGTACATAAACACGGCACATTTTGCTCTGTTAAAACTCATGCAGCGCTCCAGAGTCTTCAGTTATTAAAAAAAAAAAGGAACAAGGCCATATGCTGTCCTTGGGACTCTGTTGGCAGGGCAACAATAGGAAGGCATGGAGCAAAAAAATTCTGGGCTCTTCCTGGAACATCCTGATCTCTCAGTTCCTACAGAAAGAAGAGATGGTATTTTCGGACTTAATAAGAAACCTTTGGCACCTTGCAAAGTCGAAGTCTCTTGCTTTGCGCACGCTGAGACCAGAACTAGGTGTAGACCTTGAAGATTTAAAGGGCCACAGAACGTCATTAATTTTGTAAAATGGCAATGCTGGGACAATATATATCGTAGAACATTTCGAAACACTTCGTAGTCTTATTCTGGTACTGAGATAGCCTAAGGTAATACAAGAGGCTTGGTTTAAGGGGGAGGCAGTTTAATAATAAAATATATATTTCTAGCAAAATAGATGATCTCTCCCTCAAACTCGCCTCTTCTACTAAGTGAGGATTTGGTTCTAGGCCCAATCTGCTCTTTAGTATTATTCCCTCTGGACTGTCATATCACAATGATTTATGCCATTCAACCAGTTTTTGGCAAGGTTTATATTGACTATCTCTACAATATTAAAGAAAAAATGCTGCCAGAGTCACTCTACAGCACAGTCTGGCCACATCCAGTCTATTATTCTCCCTTAGTCTCCAAAATAGGTTGACCACATCCAAAGCATCTCTTGTCTCCAGATCCTTTCCTGACACCTTAAACTGAGGATTGTTGGGGTTAACACTAGCTGGTCGCATTGAAAACTGTGCCCAGGTCCAGACCTTGCTTATTATATGATCACAGAATCCTTAAGGTTGGAAGGGACCTTTGGAAATCATCTAGTCCAATCTCCCTGCAAACGCAGGGTCACCTAGAGTACATGGCACAAGATTGTGTCCAAGCAGGTTTTGAAGATCTCCAGAGAAGGAGACTCCACCACCTCTCTTGGCAACCTGTTCCAGTGATCTGTCACCCTCACTGTTAAAAAATTGTTTTCCTTAAGTTCCTGTGGAACTTTTTGTTCTTCAGTTTGTGGCCATAATTATAATTCAGCAATATTGAGAAATGAGTTCCAGCATCTCTGCCTTGGTCCTGCTGTTTCATTTATTAGTGTGGATGTAGACAAAGAAATCAATAGGAATGGGATAAGAACATGTGGCTCTTAACAAGTCTACAGCATTTACATCTTTTACATCTTCAGAGAACATCCAAATGTTCTCCAACACTCATCTGTGAGCTGAGCTTTTTGATGGTCAAACAGATGTCAGATGTAAGAAATTTGCTGTCAAGGGATGTCATTGATGTTGAGTTGACAATTCAAAGAGGGACTGGCATCAAGACCAGCTAAGCATTTTTGTAGTTAATGCTATTCTATTATCACATCAGGAAAGGTAGTTCAAATACATCTTAGACATTCAAGCCAATGTCAGAGATAGAACGGGCATGGTGCCCACTGTGTTGAGAGGTTATCTTTTCTGCATCTACCAGGCTTGCACCTTCTGTCTTGGCCATGGTCAGGCTACAATAGCAGTTGAATTGTGACTGCTCGAGGGTTTCCAGGCTAATTCAGGCTAAGTTTAGGAAGATCTGAAGCATGTTGGAACAACCATCTTTTCCTGACAAGTGGAATGGCCATAACAAATAAAGCTACCCTGTCCTCTCTCACAGACAACCTCCCTAGCTCACTTTCCTGAAGGCAGTTCATACTTCAGAGAAGGGTTTTGCTGGGCTAAAATTGAATGGGTTTTCTATATGTTTCAAGTTTCTTCTCTGCCATCACCTCTCTAATCTGAACACAGCCCATGCAAGCATCAATAAGTCAAAACTTATCTGCTTTTTGGAATATGCTAGTAGTTCAAAAAGAAAATCAGAATGAAACCAGCCTTGGTTTCTCCAAGAAACATCATCCTCAGAAACAGCTCATCATCCAAATCTCCTTTTCAGCATGTGGGACTGCAGTAGACATTCCCAACACTATCATGAACCATCTGCCATGCGACAGCCAACTGGAAGACAACTACTCCTCAAACAGCACTATTCTTGCCAAAGCAGGGTGCTAACTCCATGCCCCAGTAAATATTAAGCCAGCTCCACAAAAGCTCACAAAATTCTCCCACATATACACTTTTGAAGTAAGAGGATAACTGCTTACAAGAAAGTCATGAAAGCAAATGGGACCTTTACAGAAATGACCGGTCTTGCAATCTGGAAAAGAGCAGATATCACAGCAATGAGCATGAAGTTAAGATGAGCACTCCTTTCTCCACACGGCTATTGCATAGGACAGAAGGGGCAACCAGGATTTCTCAGTAAAGTAGAACTGATGTTAGAGGACAGAAAACTTCCCAAATCTGACTTTCTAGTCAAAGTTAGCATTAATGAATCACCATGATAAAACCACCAAAGCAACAACAACAAAAAAAACCCACAAAGTAACAAAAAGACCTGTCAAGAAAACACTTCCACGATGAAAACC
The DNA here is from genome assembly GCA_032273925.1 of Rhynchotus rufescens. Lineage (NCBI taxonomy): Eukaryota > Metazoa > Chordata > Aves > Tinamiformes > Tinamidae > Rhynchotus > Rhynchotus rufescens. The sequence continues at coordinate 38,303 of JAVCKT010026806.1, read as the reverse complement.
AAAGCCATGCCATTAATAGCACAAATATTTTGAGAGTAAAAGAAGGAAATTTAGATGTCATTCAGACAAAGATATGCGAACAAAGCTTTGTACTTTCCCATTTCATCAAGCAGTCCAGCAGCCCTAGGAACATCCGAGGATGCACTACTTCATCCAGCACCTATACCTGCTGCTGCCATGAAAAGAAACCTGGTCCCTTGTTAACTATCACCATTAACCAATCAATTCCACAAGTTATTTGCATTTCCTAGTCCTTCTTATACCACATTTCACTGAAGATGTGTTAAAACCCAGACTCTCTCTTCTATTTATTGGATATATTCTTCATCACTCACTTTGAGAAAGACCCTTTTTTGACTTCACAGCAGGTCTCAATGAGAGTAACCACTAGGTATAAAAAAAAAGCCTATTTATAAGGCAAACAAAGAACAAATGAGGAATTTTGCATTATTTCTGATCAGAAATGAAACAGCTGCATCTCCCACTGCAAATTGATTAATGAGCAGATACAAAGGAAAATGTGAGGTCAAAACTTGGGGATTATCAGGTTTAGATAGGCAGACAATCAAACCATAATACAATGCCAACAGTTTAACAATAATTGTGCTTTTTGGTATCTCAAATATCCCAAACCTTCATAAAGTCTCATTATTTCATAATAAGCCTTTCAAAAAAGCTCAGTTTAATGACAAAATGTTCAAACTCAAACACACACTTTGGAAGCATACTTCTCATATAGATATTTTTCTCAATATTAGATTTTTTTTTTCAAATCAACTGCAACCTGTAATTCCATCTGCTATACAATTTCATGAACACATCTGTATTTCATTCCATATAGACAAAATACTACACCATAAAAATAGAAATAGCTGGGAACAGGCAATAGAAATAACAAAAACAAACCAAAAACCAAGCCAGATTTGTACAGACACCAGACCAGAATGAGGAAAAAAAATCGCTGTTTGTACTGAATAATTGTGCAAATTTTAAAGAGAAGACAACACAGAAGAGGTCTCATGAAACTGACCCTAAAAGACAAGTTTTGCAGTCCTGTCACATGTTTTAGGTGAAATCCAGTAAAATTTTCTCTGTTCAGGTTTATTGATATGAGAATTTTATTTCCTGCTTTTTTTTTCCCTGTTGGAATGCGTGAATTTCAGTTCAATAGTCTGTTTTCTCTTTGCTTTTAAAGAATATGTCATATTCCATTTGTCTCTTATTCTTAGTTGTCAATACTTTTTTTTTTTTTGGTTACTTCAGCAAAGCAGGGGGGGAAAATGTTATCTTCCTTCACAGGAAGGAAAATGGAGAGGATTCACCTCATTCTTCTCCTAGTAAAGTCAGGGCATGAGAAACACATACAAATTTTCTAATCAAGAAAAGAGTCCCAGTGTTTGGGGCTTCATGTTTGTCTTCTAATTTCAGCATAAGGAATTCCTGGTGGGGTTGAGGAAAGACCACACTAGGTGGGTTTGAGAAGGGCTTTGCTGACGTTTCTGGCAGCAGGATCAGGCTGCACAGCTCTCAGATGGGATTTCCTAGGAATAAAGAGATGAGAGCTCCCATCCAAGCAATCCTCCCCAGTGCTGGTGTCCCCAGTGCAGGACTCAGCCAGCATTTCTGTCCTAGATGTTGCTCGCTATGGTCTTGCTGATCACTTGTAAGGTTCCTCTCCTCCACTGATGGAACACAATGTGCCATGTTGTTCAGCAAGACAAGCGAGATGGATTTTGCTGTCCAGGATTGTATCTCTATGCTGAGCATGGGGTTCTTTGAACTCAATTTATGCTCTTAAAGCTGAAATGTCTAACTCATCTCCTTGGCTTCATCCACTGAGATGGAGAGAGACACACGTCCTAAAGGAGACGCATCCATCGCATTTCAGTGTCTCAGTACTGGATGAATTGCCCTCAGGAACTTTTTGCCTCTCTCCACTCAAACAGAAGAGCAAGTGAACCTGGACATGAGCCTCTGATGGGACACATAACCTTTCACTGGTTGAATTTAAGTTCAATGAGTTTCGTCTGCATGCTCAACCATGTGCCACATCCCATTTCAGATATTCCAAATAATTAATGTCATCTTTGCCCAAATGGTAACATGAGCTTATGTTTCCTCCACTGATCCTAATACCCTTTAATTTATTTTGCGCTCTCTGCACCCCCTGCCAAATTAAATGTTAAGATCAGACAAATTACAACTGAAAGATCAGGACTGCAAATCATTTTCTTTCAATTTCACTGTTTGATTCCAGTTACAAACAGGTTATATTTGGGGAAAAATAAAAGACAACCGCAAAAGAAATAAAACGATTCACGTTTGACAATTCTGGTGTCTATCTCACATCTCCAAAAGATCACTTAAATGGAAAAGTAACAAAAATAACAACCATTCACTCATGAACACAATATTAATTCCAGTGTACAGGAAAATAGGATTTTACAATGAAGAAGGGAACATTACAATAAAGATTATGACATTTTATGAATATTTAGTGTTATAGCTTTGAGCTTTATTGCAAAGCAAAAAATATATATTTGTATATATATATATATATTTTTATCTACATATCACTTCTGACATTGTATACAACACTAAATCACAAGAAATCAAAGAAATCATAGTGAGGTAGATACAAAACAAAGGGATGTTGAAGAATCCAGCTGCTAAATTTGGCTTAACACAACTGTCATTAACATATGTATATCCAACATAGTAATGAGCTTTGATTCAGGGCTAAATTAATGGATGCTACTAGCATTGATACTGATATTAGAGCCCATTTATAAATAATGTCATCTAGAACGGAGAAAAAGAAAAAGCAGAAGTAATTCAGAAATAGTTCCTACAAACTAGTCATCATTAGGGGAAAATTTTCCACTTTTTTTTCATGTCTTTCAATGATGATAAAACAACTTTGAGGAATAGCCTGTGTTCTTAGGGTGCTACAAGTGCAATGGAAGCAAGGAGGGAAGACTCTGCAGCTGGGAAGTCTATTGGGGATGAATAAAAGCAAAAGAAAAGCCATTTCTCTTCATTTTTTGCAGTCCAGAGGGAAAAGAAGAACACCCTGGAAATACTCGAGTCTACATTCACTGATGAATGCTCGTGAGTATCAGAATGAACGTGTTGACAATGGCCAACAAAAGAAGAGTTCAGTAGAAGGGAGTAGAAGGGATATTGAGGGATCATGCTGCCTTCTTTTCTTTTCTTTTCTTTTCTTTTCTTTTCTTTTCTTTTCTTTTCTTTTCTTTTCTTTTGTTTTCTTTTCTTTTCTTTTCTTTTCTTTTCTTTTCTTTTCTTTTCTTTTCTTTTCTTTTCTTTTCTTTTCTTTTCT
>JAVCKT010026806.1:0-26242 GCA_032273925.1 Rhynchotus rufescens | reverse complement strand
AAAGAAAAAAAAAAAAAAAAACAGATGGAAATGGCATGGAATCAGTAATTTGGGAGGATTATACGGGGAATGCTTGGTGAAGCTGGAGTCAAGAGGCAGGACTTCAGATTCAGGCTATTGAAAATGATGCCTGGATGAAAGGAGACGGTGACTGTGAGAGGGAGTCTCTGTGTCTGCTCGCAGGCCTGCAGAAACTGAAATGAACTCCTAAAGTGAACAGATTGCAGGTGTAATCAGCTGGCATTTGTCCTGGATTTTCGCTGCTTGGGAAGGAACAGGATCTGCTTTTAAGGCAGAAGAGAGGGAAGGGCTGGTGAGGGAAGCACGCAGGTGGTGCTCAGCTGTGTTTGAGGGAATGTTTTACTGGGAAATTGAGCTAGGAAGGAAAATATGAGTTACTTGTCCTTGTGACTGATAACTGGGAATGGCATTGGGAGAAAAAACAGTAATCATTCAATTTGAGTAGAGTTTTAGTATTTGAATACTAAGGGTTTGGATTCAGATTTGGGGGATTTGTCCCCACAGAAGAGGGTCCTATTGGCTGTATGTGTTACCAGGGCTGATCTCCTTGCAACTGTGATGCTGGTGTTGGGGGAAATAAGATCTTCTTCAGCTAGGACCAGAGACTACAGAAGCCCCGATGTAGGTCAGGAATATGCAAACTCAGATGTCTCTGCTTGGAAACACCTGGGTTTTGTCCAAGTTTTGCTTAGGTTTCAACAAATGCAACAAACAATAAGTCTACTAGCACTGATTTTCTGCAAAATGCAATATCAAGATGCCTGAATGTAGCATGGAAAAACACACTTTGGGGGTGACTGTGATTTTTCCCTTGGCTTCGTGTTACCACACTAAGGTACCTCCTAGGCTGCGCAGGGTTTCCTTGGGTAACATGAGGAAGGCCACAGCTCTAACCCTCATCACACATTCATACTTTAAGCGGCCAAAACAGAAGACCTGAGTTGGGCCAAACTGAGCCCAGGTTGGCTTGAGAAATGGGCGAATTGGAGCAAACAAATCAGCTACGTTGGCCTGAGCTTCTGGGTGGTGGAGAAACACAGCAGGGTCTGTACCATCCCGTCTGAGCAACAAGCACCAGTAGAAGTGACAATTTTGGGAGTGAGGAGTGTAACAAGGGACCTGGACATCAACAGAACTTTATTGAATTACACTAACACTGCACTTGCCCTTGACTTTTGCTCTGAACTTTGCTTCCAAATTTCATTATAAGAGGAAGATCAAGTGATACAACATTTCCCTAGATGGACTTTAGGCTTTTGATAAGTGTTTTGTCCCTGTTTTCACTTAAAAATTATCGTACAAGGAATATTTTCATCAATTTGCCTGCAATACCTCAACTGCCAGCGTCTCACACCAGAAACTACCTTCACCAGCTCTAAAAGCCCTTGAGAATTCACATGTTCTTATATATTAAAACATATATACTTTTGCAGTAACATGTCGTGTATGCTTGTCTATATTTCTGCATGATTGCATATATAGACACACACACACATTTACTAGTCCCTTTAATCCTGAAAATTCATAACCACCCACCTCAGATCAGAACCAGTCAGAGGATATCTCTGTCTGTCCCAGCTCTTCATCATTAAAATAGCCATTCCTGCTTAAAGTGAGTCAACGTAAAACAACTGAGTATGAGCACAGCCAGTTGCTTATACTGTTAAACGGTGCATTTCCAGGAAAATTAAAGGGTCATTTATTGATAAGGTGATTTTTCTGTCATTTTATATATATACTTTTATATATATATATGTAATGCCCTCAATGCCTTATAGGCTATATCCCATCAGCTTCTATGAGGTGGGCTCCAATTAGCTTTGACAGCAATCTGATTAATATCTTTTTTTTTTTTGCTTTTACTAGGTACACGTAAGACTTTATTCGCTTTCAGTACCACACTCGCTTGCTCTCACCCCATCCTGGTTAAAGACACAGATGTGTGGTGCTTCTTAGGACAAGGAGGGAAAATCTGCCTGTTGGCCATCATTTGGTTGGATAGACGAAAGCAGTTAGCATAGCACCGAAGGAGATACATTGCTGTTTTCTCCAGCTTCAGTCTTCTGGGAACAGAAGAGGTGAGAAGAACCCAGAAGCACGGAGCTGAAGGCTTGTAAAATGGGAAGTAAGTGGCCAGGGAGATGGACACGGAAGGAGCAGACCCAAAGCTGATGCACATGGCATGAGATCTACCTGGAAGAATAGGGCTTCTGGATTTGCTCTGCCCCAAGGGAAGATCTCCAGCTGCAAGGCTCGTTATGTGGTCCACATAGCCAGAAAACTTTCAACTATTATTCTACGGATTAAGAGGTGGAAGAGGAAGGTTTTCTAGCTTTATTCTTGCTTCATCCAAGGCAAGTCTTGCTTTAGCAATGACAGTGGCCTCCTGAAACACTGCCCAGCTACCCAGAACAGGCCAGATTTCACAGTCCTTACTCAGGAGAGAAAACAAGACCCAATAAAAATAATTTTTAAAAAAGAGTACTAATAATAAAAAATAACAATAACAGAGGACTTTTGCCTGAGTAAGGAGTGCTTCAAAAAGCTCTTCTAACAGGCAGCAGAAAATCTTGCCTAGCATTGCATTTCCAAAAGAGACACTACATAATGGTCAGAACACTTAGGCAGTAAAAACACTTGGCTCAAAAACAGAAAAAAAGGCCTTTTTTTTCCCCCCTCTTCCAAATGATCTGACCAGTGGTGATATCTGGAGGAGCAAACTGGTTTCCTTTGCGCTAAAGAAAATTATCCCAGTTTAGTGTCTTTGATGGGGTAAAACCAGGGATGAATCCACCCCTGGTAGACAAACGTTACCATCAGCCAAAACTCCCACTAACCAAGGGCAGTTTTGCCTGATGAGGGATGGCAAAGGCATTCCTGGTCTAGTTTCTCTGGACATGGCCTAGGTTTTCTCCAGAAAAGTGGGTATTTGGAGAAGAGTTGCATGTGAGTAGTGTTGGGTCTAGGTTGTCCCTTCGCAACTCACTTGGCCCTTCATGTAAGGAAACAGTCTAAAGAAGCTACTGTATCACAAAGTAAACTGCAATTATTGTGCTGTTCCAGGCAGGCAAGAAACTTAAAGGCAAAACCAAAATGAAATCAGACTTTTCACGTGCTTTATCAGTTGAGACCCTAGTTTTCCCATGCCTGTAAGAGTCCTCAGCAAACAGTATACCAGCCTCCCAAATTAAGGTCCAGGCTATTCCAAAAGAGCGTGAGCAAATTTTTCACTGTATTCAGATGGAAGCTGATGACTGAACGATTAGTGCACATTAACCGTGGCTGATGAGAGCAACTTTTTAAAGAAATTCAAGTATTCATCAGTAATCTGTTAAGTTTAGAAATGCTTTTTGTGATGCTTCTTTTCAAGCTTTTGTAAACGGAAAGGAGGACGGGAAAGGTCACCTGTTGTGTAAGAAAATCATATTGCAAACAGTGCTATTACATTTGACCAAGAAAGCAAGGCTATTAGTTGGCGCGTAACAATTTTCTTCATTCCTTGCTTTTGGGGAGAGAAAAGACTTAAGATCGCCTTCTCGACACAGCAGCAGGTTTCCTTTCCACGCGTTGCAACGAACCTCTTTGCATCTCATTCCCGATAACGACACAAGCCCAGCAAGGATGGTAGTTTTTCACCGCGCTCCCACCACCTCTCACGCACATTTACTTAAGCCTCACAACACCCCTGTGAGGTAGGTTAATATTATTATACCCATGTGCAGATGGGTAAACTGTAGGCACAGAAAGGTTAAATCACTTGCCCAAGGTTACACAGCGACTTTGGGGCAGAGCTGGGCTTGGAACCCAGGCTCTTGTCACCCAGAAGTCTGCAATGAGTTTTACACCGTGGCCTCTTTCCTACGCTCGCTGAGAAGGACCATCCAACAAACACGACAATTCACAAGTCCACGCAGCTCCTCTTATCACAAAGTGCCTGGTTTTCATACAGTTGCCTTGCTGCATGTGTCCCAAAGGATGAGGAAGGAATATTCGAGTTCAACTCTCTTCAATATTCAGGTTGTTTTATCTGCCTTCAATTTGTTGTTGCCATTAAAAAAAAGCAACAGGAAACAACTGATCGCATTGTTTTATCAACCAAATCACTCGCTGGTACTCTTCCCAAATGGGCTTTGTGGACAACTCTGTGTTATAAGGTCTAGATCGATTATGCAGATCTATTTTAAATGTCACCAATTGCTTCCCTCCTCATCAGTGAAGGACCACTGGAACATATGCAGCTATCCATCATGTCATGTTACTCATTATCCTACTGTCCAAGCTCCACAGAAGGAGCAAGGGCTGAATACAGGCAAGATGCTGTTCAGCAGGAAGGCTCCTACCATTCCTACACCGCACCACAACCGAAAAGTGTCACCATACTGTTATTTCCAAGGTCAAACACAACAGAGCAATGAAGCAAATCTGAACAGGCTCGTGGAAAAAAAAAGAAGCGGATTGTGACAATCTCTCGTGGTACCCAAAGGTTCTGGAAATGTGTTTTGCACACAGTGAAAGGTTTGCCCACGTATATTTGGGATAGCCTCTAATCTTCTTATACAAATCAGGCTGAGATTCTCTGCACCAGAATACACCTGAGCACCAAGGAAAAAAAAAATAAATCAACAATCATAAACCCGGGTTTCTACCACTCCTCTAAGCCCAGGGCTTTAAACAACTCCCAAAAAAATAGCATGCAACCTTTTGCAAGCAAAGGGTGCCCAACTGAGGCTACGTCATCCCTATGAGCTCACAGCCTCTACCTTGACTATAAGGGGATCGTCATAGACCTTGTTAGTTCTTGGTTTGTTTGTTTGTTTTTTTTGCATGACTACATTCGATCTGAAAGGAGAACCCAGAGGAAAGCTAACCCAGTGAAAGAAGAAAGGATCCCAGAAAAGCCTCTCTCTGCAATTTCTCTGCAATTTCCCACCGACTCTGGCAGGCTTCCAAATTGTCTCCTGCCCAAGCTGCCCAGCAAGCAGGCACTAAAAGGTTTTGCAAATGCACAGTAGGAAGTTTTCCTTTTCAAAGCACCTCTGAGCTTCAACGAAATCACGCTGGACGGACCATGGACCACATTTTCTGCAGGAGGTTTAGCCATGCTGCAGGGACATGGGTGATGGTTGTTTTCATGCACTTCTGGTTGATAGGGTGAGCAGGGATAAATTGTGAGGTGAGTTTTGCATGTGTAGAAATAAATTTGAACAGCAAGGGGCAGTTTCTCCCTGAAAGTCAACAGCAGCACTACCATCACGAGCATGATCAGCTGGGTTTTAATAGACCACTGGCTAAAGCTGGAAATTAATTTTGTCCTCTTCAATCTCGTCAGCTTTATATAACAGCATATGCAAATGCTGCTGACTTTAGGCAGGTGCAGAGAAAGGCTGGCTGAAGCAGACAATTATGTCCAATTGAAGACACTGAAAAATATATATTTACATTTGAAATTGGTGTCTCACTTGCACTTTCCTCTGGCAGTTACGTAGCATCAGATCCGCTTGTGCATTTTGGGTTGGACAGACGTCAGATGAATAATGCCTTGTGTGGGTGGCAAAGCATAACAAGGGCATGGGCAGGGGACTTGTAATGTCTGCATTTCCCCTGTTGACTTGGTCTTGTCTGAATCATCCGTGTCTCCAAAAGAGCTGTCTGCAGATGTGCACTGCTAAAGTGCTTGTATGCCAGCCCTCGGATGCGAATGGAGGGATGAGTTAACACCAGCATTGTACCAATGATGATGTCTGTACAACTAATAACCTCAGCCAAAAAGGACAACTTCTGTCAACCGGTGTGCAGAAAAAATGCAGAAGTATATCATAGTGGAGCTGCTGTACCCCACTGCATCCTGAATTCTGGTCTGTGACCGAGCACTACGTCTTTATTAGCAAATTAGAGACTGCCAGGAGTCATTCTGGCCACGGAGCCAACTGAGAAGGGCTGGCCACATCCATACTATTAAATGCTTTCATTGAAGTATGTGTCTGTGTACAAGCTGCTGACGTCTCCGGCCAGCGTTAACGCCTGTGCTTGCTGGATCTGAGCCCAGGGCTCATCTGAGTGGGTCAAAATCATGCCGGAGTGTCCGAACAATTTACCAGCGTGGTTGGTGGAGCTCTAGCACATTGGCTTTGTCTTGGTACGGCTTCGTTGGATGGTTTAGATGCTTCCAGAGAGTATCCAGCAGCACAAAGATGCCAAAGAAGTTGCCCGATGAGCTTGTGATGTGAATAAATACTGATTCTGTTCAAAAAAATTAAAAAAGCAAAACCAAAAGCCCTCAAAGAGTATCTTCAAGCAAGAAGATGAGACATGTTAGGAAGCCAAGGAGATAAAAAAAAAAAGCCATACCAATGCAACTCACTGGGCATCCCCAAGAATGTATCAAAAAGCAAAGTGACTCCAGGCAAAAAGGAGAGGAGGATCTGACTCTCAATGTTGGGATTGGCATGAACAGGACCACGGGGTAATTTTACTTCCCGTACTTTTGGCTTGGCAAAAGGCGTTGTTTGGCAAAAAACTTCACAGATAATTCCCAGTAGAAGCGGCGGTCACATCAAGGTATGCACTCATTCGTCATAATTGTAGAGCAAATGCTTTATGGTAAGGCGGTAATGAAATCCTTCCAGATCAAAGAGTTCTCCAGGGTCAAGACAGGCTCCCACTGGAAATCTTTCCCGAATTACAATGTGAGTGGATATGGTTCAAAGCAAGGACTAACACCGGAGGCAATCAGCTTGCATGGCTAAGCATAACGCAACAGTCTTAATATGTTCGAAGAAGAGGTTCCAGTTGTTGTTCCCATCTCTACTGGGGGCCTCTAGGATGGAGGACTTCAGAGCAGGCATGCGTCAAGCCCTTTGTCAAGCTGGTTTGGCTGCAAGAAACTAGCACTGTGTTGAAAGGTAAGGGCACTTCTAGAGTGTTTCTCCAGGACCTGGAGGCCAGCAGTCACAGGAGTCCCATTCCTGCAGGAAGGCAGACTGCCAATGCTCAGTAAAGGGTGTGATGGGCTCCTCTACTTTTCCCCCTTTCCTCTTCCTTTGATATTTCCTCTTCTTGTTGACCCACTTGGTCATGTTGATGCAAAGTGGTTGGGTCCAGTCTTCCAGTGGCATGAAAGAGAGTCTGATGTCTCCAACTGTCTTCATGGTTTGTGGATTCAGTGAGGCCATCCTCTCCTTGTGCTTTTGGAAATGTGTGAGGGATTTCTTGGGGGAAACGCTGCCAAGGAGCACTGTGGTTACTCATCGTCCATCCCTTTCTCTTGCTTATGCCAAAGGAAATGTGCACATATGGGTGAGAGCTGCTCGTGGGAGGACTGAGAAGCACCTTTCCAACAGCCAAGAGCCTCGGGGAAGCCAACCAGAGTAAATCTGCACTAGTATTGAAGGCAAGTCCATTCATAAAAAGAAAATATGTTGGAGTGAAGTTCTGGGAAGAGAAATGCAGGCATGATGTCCAGCGTTGGGGACCTTGGTCTTCTCATGCCCCTGGTGCAAAATTGTTCAGTACATGGGACTGGCAAGTTCACTTCACAAATTATCTCATTTTTTTATGGAGATTGCACATAGATTAGGGGAGAAATAGTGGAAAACATTGGAAAACTTGAAAAGAGATGGGTTATTGGACACAATTAGCAAAGAAAGGAAATAAAGCTCTTCACAAATATATATAAATATATATGTGTGTGTGTGCAAAATAAACAATAAGGAAATTAAGGTAGGGTATGATGAGACAAAATCCCTCCCTTTTGCATGAAAATGTGACCATCACATTGATCATAATCAGAGCCCAGAAACATTTGCCTGAAATGGGGTTTGACTGGGAGTTACAGTACCAGCGACAATTTGGCTTTTTATCAACTTTGCCGTGTATCTATAGTTTGGCGTGAATGAGTCCTGCCCTATTTAAAATGGACAGATCCTAGTTAAAAGTTCCCAATATAAAACAAAACTGAATAGCTTAAAAAATAAAATAAAATAACCCAAAATAATATTGTCTCAGAACACTGCAAAGGATCACTGACTGAAAAAAATGTTTCTCTTCAGGTATATTCAGGCGAAGAAAGCATTCAGCTTCTTTAAACTGTCATATAAAATTTGTACTAGTTACTTTAAATACTACTAGAATTAAAAAAAGAAAAAACTACAATTGATTCCTCAAATTAAAAAAAACCAACAACACATAATCATAATTAAAAAATATCTCCCCCACGTTGATCTTCTCTTCAGAACAGGTCAACATAGGAGTTTTGCACCCTAGACAGTTACAGTATTTCTGGAATAAAAAAATCGCAATTGCACACAGAAAATACTACAGTATTCACTTAAAAATAGATTTTTTTTTGTTGTTGTTGTTATCCCTCCATCCAGGTAGCGGGACGGAGGGATAGAAAAGATGCCCTGAAACGGGAACATTCCTTTAGAGGAGCAACCCTCTAGAAACGGGTAAACGCAACGAGGAAAACGCAACCCGCAATTGAGCTCGAAACAGCGATTTGAGCACGGGAACAAAATCGGAGCGATGCGGATGTTCACACACCGGGTTTTGTTTTTCCCTTTTTTTTCAATTTTTCTTTTTTTTTTTTCTTTTCCTTTTGGAAATGTCAAGCCAACCACGCGACCCTTCGCAGGCAACCGGCTACGCTCTGCCCTTGGCGGCGGCGGCGGCGGCGGAATCTCGCGGCGTGGAGAGCGCTAAGCTAGACCTCGGTGCTCTCGCTACACGCTCGGATTTCCTGGGCTGTTGTTCCTTGCCATGTACTTACAGCAGAGGGTGACACAGGACAGTTCTAGCGGCAGTTTCCCCCCACGCACCGAGTTGAAGAGTTCTCAGCTAAATCACAACAACAACATCAACGAAAATACAAAGCACCAAATCATCTCTAGACGTGAGTCAGTTACAGGTTATTACCGTTTGAAGAAGTTTTTTTTTCCTTTTTTTGTGGTTTTTTTTTTGTTTTTAACCCCAGTTTTTGTATTTTGCTTTCCTTAATAATAATAATAATAATAAAAAAAATCAAAAAACCCAAAACCCAAAAATGAAAAAAAAGAATGCTTTACAATCACTTTAAGGCTCGCACTGAATGAGACATGACAGGTCTTACACAAGATTACAAATAATACATGTATGCCTTTCACAGCCTTAAAATGATACAGTAGGTCAAATTATTTTGCCAGTCACTGATCAAGTATTGTGCCTTTGAATTGACTCGCTTTTTGCTACTATGCTGAGTTTTATTATTACTGAGATATTTATTAGACATACGCAAATCTGATTTAGCATAATGATTTTTGGTATATAAGTTTAATGTATAGAGATTTTGATTTCTTTTTTTTTTTCCAGAAATTAATGTGGCAGGCCTTATTCTGCACTCGGACCGTTGGGATTTGCTCCACTGAGGTCAACGGTGCAGTTGTTGGGACAAGATCAGATACCGCATCTGGGGCAAAGCCACCACAGCCCCTCCACGCACCGAGAAGTGATCACTTTTACAACAGCACTTGGCCAGGGCGTGCAGGCTTGGCCAAATGGTGTCATAAACATATTGCCAAATTATTTCTACAGACCCGATTTTGTCTTGCAACCACTTGGAAATCAGACTCCATGGGGGATGTCTTGGCTTTGCTTTCTTTAGACATTTTTTTTCCAGCTTAATCCAATAGGATGAACAAGATATTTTTCAAACATTTCTCTCTTTGTTGTTGTTCATTTTTTTCTTTTTTTTTTAATTTAAGTTTTGTATTTTGATTGTGGTTTTTTTGTTGTTTTTCTTTTTTTTTTTTCTCCTGGCATATAATCATTGAAGAGTTTTGCATGAGAAAGGTGACAGTACTTAATGAAACTCAGCACCTAAGGGCATAAGGCAGTTGTAGGTTTGTTTGTTTGTTTTTTTTTTTTTTATTTTTCAATCAGCACCAATCCCATAAATAATATTCTACACTTGGTGTACGGTATAAAACTGATGTGGAGATGCCTCCTTCTCCACCTGTGAATCCTAGGTGTGGACGTTGAAATACTGTTTCTTGCGTGTAAAAAACAAAAGAAAAGTTTTTCTTTTTGTTTTTACTTACAAAACATAGAGAATATCTTTTTTTTTTTATACATACAGCAACCAGAAAGAAAGCTTATCTGAAGGTTTGTGTTTGTTTCATGATCTGTGTTTACCGTAAACAAAAATAAGGTCCCCTCTTTTTTTTTTTTTTTTTTTTACTTTTGCTTTAAGGAGCTTAAAGTGAAGATTCGTATTGTAGCAACTCATATAAGAGAGGTCCATCTCTATACCTAATACCTACAGCTGTGGGGGTGACATACTGGAGGATGTTGATAGTTCTTCTTAGCCTCCTGTCTACAAAATGAGCATCCCAGGCTGGGTATCTTTTCCGTGGGATGTCAATCTTAATGAGAGGCCCCTCGGGGGGGTAGGGTCGCCCAGATGGAGTAGATGGTACCATTGCTCTCACCTGGAAAACGGGCAAGCAAGTGTCAGCCGTGAGTTCCTCCTGTTGCTCCGTGACCGCTCTGGTGGGCGTAGCCTGGGCCCCCCGGTACCCAGGGGTTTGGGGTGCCATGGGCTCAACATCGGGGGGCAAAGGAATGCCCCAGAGCAGCTCGGCGCAACAGGAGCTGACCAGGATCTTAGCTCGTGGCCCCATGGGATGCAGCACACCATAATATAACAGCATCAAAGCTATCCCAGCAGCAAAGCTAAGAAAGACACAACACAGTGCTGGCACGGCATATGAGTCAGTAGTGTCAGGATCTCTGTAAAAATACCAAAGGAGCGTCAAGGCAGCGTTCTCCGTCAGGACTATAGTGTAATAGGCAAACATTCTGTATCGAGTCCGCCCTTCCTTGACATTAAACCAGCAGAAAATGTACACAATCCCTACCACCATGTTGAAGAGGATCTCCTCCCACTTAGACATGCAGAAATCTGTCCCACCATGGATGATCCAGAAAGCCATGGCACACCAATGGACCACTACAAAGATCCCAAAGTAGAGCTGGAAGATGGAAGCAAAGAGAGCAAAAGAAATAACTCGGGATGAGATGGTGAAGAGGCGCCAGAAGAGATGGATGAGGGCCCCTCTGTAGCTCATACTCTTCTTGTCGTCCCTAGAGTCCCGAAGAAGCTTGTGATAGGAGGCTAGCACCCAAGCCAGGGACATCAGGGAGGCCACAGAGGACACACCTGCCGGAAGACACACAGATCCACTGAGTTAGACAGGAGGGTTCGGTGAAAACATCATCTGCTCACTAAATTATTGCATCTGGCGCAGTCTCAGTAGCCAAAAGTTTCAGCTCACGTCAGGTTCTCTTTACTGTGTAAAAGTGATAAATACAGAAATATCTATGTAGGATCTCTAAGGATTCTTCACTAAGGAGATGGCTGACACTGCATTTGGTATATTATGTTCACAAAGACCTGGCTCTACCACCTCAGTCCAACTCTCTGCTTCTTTCAAGTCAGAAGAAGCCTCTCTTCTCATCCCGATTACACTCACATATCAGACCTTGAAATCCAGATCCCACCTAAACGTTGCAGCCCAAGGATGAAGAGCACTATCTGTAGAAAGGCTACATCCATCTCACAGTGCAACAATCCAAGGGCAGGACAACAAAACTCCTTGTAACTTCGTGGGTCTTTCTAAATTTAAAATACATTCATACAAGCTACGATCACATTGACTTCAACTTAATGCTGTGTTGGTCAAAGAACAGGATTCCCTGTTTGCATTTGCTCTTGTGAAATATATGCGGTTGGCCAAATATATAAATGCAGGGAACAGCAAGACTCACTAGCATGCCCAAATTGTTCCAAAAACACAGAACCAGATCCCTGCAATGACAGCTCCTTCCCAAACCCTTAGGCTCAATGCCCCTTCCCACTGCCATGGAAGCTCTCTGGCTCGCTCCTTCTCAAACACAGCAAATCCTGTCCTTGCAAACTTATCTCAGTGCTGTCTACTAAGCTGTGACTGCGCTGCAGCTTGAAGGACATCCTTGTGTTTGGTCACAGATGAGGGAAATGTTCCCTGCCTGCCAACCTGGTCTCCTGGATAGCCTTGGATCCATGTTATAGCTGTCTCCCCAGCCTTGACTCTTGGATGGGCCTTGGACACATGTTGTGGCCTTGCCATCATGTGATCCTCTTCTGCTTGATCCTGGATCTCCTGGAGGTCCCCATGATCTCACTCATTCTCTCGTTCTGCCTGGGGCTGTTGATAGACCCTGTTACCAGCGCCCCGTTTTCCCTGGGTGTTCAGACCCCGTGGGACAGCTCCGGTTGGTGAGGGTCCTGCCCGCACTGAGGTCACCCTTGATTCCCAGCTTGTTCTGCTCATGGAAGAGCCGCCAGTCCTCGCTGCAGCCAGGCATGGGGAAGGCACCTCATGGTACATCCAAGCAATTGGATCATATCCCCCTGCTATGACCAACACTTACACTTTTTGTTCCCATTAATGGATAAAATAGTGCACTATCACACGATGAGAGAGTGATAATCTTTTAGAAATTCTGAACTGAATAACCCATTGCCCAAAGCAATACAATAAAAAGCAACTGACAGATCCCAGTAAAAAAAAAAAAAAAAAAGACATTAGCATCTTGTATCTCTGAAGCCACTGCTCTTCTGTGGGCTATTGCTTTGCAAGTGAAATAGCAAGCGATGGTCTAGACTAGACTAACAGCCTTGGTAGTCATAGTTTGATGGGGCAGGGAGCATCACCTATAAACCTAAAGAAAAATCTCTAGTGATTTCAAACAAACAATAATAATATTTCCCATACTCTAATGTGCAGTAGACTAGAAAATTGCACTGCATATAGTTAAGGTTAAAAGAACAATATTTGGAAAGTCTGAATTCCCTCTTCTCCCTGGCAAAGCAGAAGAGATGACGTTTCAGCAGCAGTCTCTTTCTTCACAGTATATTCTTTCACTGGAATTAAACTAATGGCTAGTGTTGACTTTACTTTAGGCCAAGGGAAAACATAGGGTAGATGTGGAAAATAGGACAGGCTTTTCCTGCTCCTCCTTCAGATCTATATACAGGACGTTGGGACCTCTGTAATGGATGGAAATTTCTGAAAGTGCAAAACACTACCTGAGAGAGATGTAGATTGGATTTGTTTTTAACCTAAAGATGTGTTATATCTTTGGTAGACACAAATAAGAGTTTTTTAAGATGGGGCAATAAGTGCTGCTATATGTCTAAGTATTCTGCTTGCTACAACATCTTCTAGCTATACAGTTTTAAAACTTTCCACGCTTCAGGGAAGAAAAATATATCACATATTGGCTTATTTTAGTGTTGTTATTCTACAAATTAGTACGGCATTAGATGTACCTGTATCTACTGCACCAGCCCACAAGAGACAGATGTGTCACACTGGTTTAAAACTGTTTCTGTTGGCTTCATTTATTGCAGTACAGAAAGAGGAATAACATATACCAGATTCAGAAGCCCAGTGTACACACAGAGCTTTCCCCCACTTCCAACTTTTTCAATGAGGAAACCTGCACTAATCACAATCTTTGCATAGGCTGGCTGACAGTTCATACTTTGAGTCACTCACATTGTGTGCACCATGCCTCCTGCTAGTCATCTGAACATCTCCTTGAGCTGACAGAGAGCAGCAGACACCTCCAGAAAGTGATTCATCCTGTCCTAAGATCCGTGTGTGGGACAGGGTGGTGACTCATGCTCTCCAAATGATGGTCTCTATCCTTTGACAGGGGAGCGAGGGGATTGTCAACACCAGCAGTCAGGCGGGATGAGTCCTACCTTTCAAAACAGTCTCTTGCCTCCTCATTTGCTTTAAGATCCAAGGGGGGAAATGAAATATTTCTAGACACTTTGACATATCCCTACCACTGTTTAACAACTCACGAGCTGGGGCCCAAAGTGACTCTTGGTGTGTTTGTGACAAGTAGGATCTGAACCTTGCTGTCAAGAGGGAAGCAACCAGTAGGTTCTTATCAACAGCTACCACCGAGGAATATGAAGGATTTCTGCAGCAATATTTGCTGTTCTGTCATAGAAATGATTCCGTGGCTATTTTGCATTTACCTACATTACATACATAACTCAGCCCTTGTCATCATGACCATTACTTTCTCCACTCCCACTTTGTCCTGTTACTTCCAGCCTATGTCCTTCACATAGTGCATAACTCTCACAAACCATGTGATGAATTGTTCCCTTCTTTTCCAGTTCCTCACAAAACTTATTTCTAAACAGCTATAGAGCTTTCTCTTATTATAACTAGAACAAAAAGTGCTAGTAAGTTAGATCATGTGGTAAGTGTTTGTTTTTATTTTTATTTCTGCACGTGGTGACTGATGCAGCTTCATGTAGCGTGAGCAGGTTTTAGCTCTCTTCCAATGTTTATTTTAGCAAATATGAGTTCAAGTTGTCTAAAAATGAAGTCATTCCAGAAAACCCACTCCTTTTCCTCCCTCTCCATGCCTAGTCTTGTGAGTAGAAAATACCCACCATGTGCTGCTGTGCCTATGCAGGCACTCTCAAGGTCTCTATACAGGTCTCTGCTTTGGTGGGGACAGGAAGCCCTACAGGGGCATCTAACAGGTTGTAAAGAGCACCACTGAGGATTACAGCCCATAGATCTTGAATTATTCTCCCAGCTTCCATTAGAGAGACATCACAGACACTCACCATGGTGAAGCATAGCTAGATGGTACCCCCATTTGACAGGCAAGGAATTACGTTTAAAAGGACTTAACCAAAGTCTCATATGACATTGATGATAACACAAGGAATAGCCCTCCTTCACATCAGAGTGCTACCAATCAAGAAAATTCAAGCAGGATTTCATTCTAATGCAGACAGCCACCTTGACAAGTCCAGAGGTGGGTGCCTATGGGTGTCTTTTAGTGTTTATGGGTGAGGGTTGTTTCTTATTCTACTTAGTGGAGAATTAAACCTTAAAACAATCACCACGTTGTGGGAATTTATGTAAGTCTGAGACCGAAGTGAACCAAATTGTCTCCTAAGACAATTTGGCAATATAGCCAGTAAAGTCAACACTTCATGCAGAGAGTTGTCTACTTCAGGGTCAACTGAGTCATTCTCTAGGCTTCCGTGGCTGTATTGTCACTCCATCAAACTCAAGGACACCCACATCACATGGACACAGTTTCTCCATCTAATCTCACCCATCATCCTGAACTGCCTCAGACCAGGCAATGCTGACCTCTGGCTTCGTAATTCTTCTTTTCTCAGGGGGGCCTGACAAGCAGTCCACACTGGTAAACACAACTAGCATGGAGATTAAGGAGCAACAAACAGTGAAGAGACACAAGAAGATAGTAAGAAATAAAAAGCTATTTTTTTCTCAGAAAATGGGTTGGACCAAGGAAGGGAAACAAGATCCATTGCTTGAGTTTAGGAAAACATGGTTGAACCAGAGTATACATAATGTGGGTAGCAATCTGAGTTCAGAGGAGAGGTCCATGGACCACTCTGAGCACAAAGGAAGGAAAGGGAAAGTGTGGTTTTCTCCTCTGGATCATACTGACAATCTGGAAAAAGAAATGATTATCCTAGGAATGTAATGAAGCTCTCTGAAAAATCCACAAGAAAGACTAATGACTACCCTTAAATTGCTGATGTTGTTTTTAGAGCCTATAGATGTGCAGGAATAAAAACAGAACATGGAAAGCTATTCTACTCTATCCAGCTTGCTTACACTGTGCAATTATGCACGGTTTTACAGCTAGTTTAATAAAATCTGCAGACAAATCACATACACACAAAAAACAAGATTTAAATTAAACAGTATATCCACTTTGTCCTCAGTGTTGGTCTACCAAAGAGGTCTACCATTAGGATTATGGACAAAGTTTTCCTAAGGAACCCAGCTCCTGGGTTATTTGAGGCAAATAATTTGAAAGTGCTAGCCATAACATAACCCCTAAGCATTTACTTCATGCTTTAAAAGCTACAAATGGTGTCCTATTTCTTTCTGGACTTTAGTTCTCCTGAAGATTATTCTAAAAAAAACATGGGAATATCCCAAGATCTCTCTTGAGTGAGCTGGACACCACAGAGAATATTCAGTGTGATATGTACCCTTCCATCAAGCAACTCCATCGTGGAAGCACTTGCTTAATGCAACAGGCAAGGTCTCCATCACCGCTCATCACTTGCAGGCTGCTCAGACCTCTGTGCAGTGATCCCTGTTATCGTGTTTTTCCCTTTAGGTGGCACGTTCACTCCCTAAAGCTCTCATTGAATCTATGTTTTCATCCTGCGGCACACAGAGTGAAAACATAACCATAAAAAAGAAAATGAGCCAAATTCTGCTCTTGGAAGAACATTGTCTGAAAGTTGTTTCCTCCTTACTTTTTAATCTGTTATTCTTTATTTATGCCAGAGTAAAAGGGGTCAGAATCAGACTTTAGACTATTTTTCATTTGTTCCTGTTTAAGTTTGATCTCCTTTCTTTCCAAGGGAGGGAACATATTGGTTCTTTCTTTCATTCTTCCTCTTTGTTTTTAACTTTGAACATTTAATTTTTAAGAATAATGTTTAATTTTTAAGAATAATGTTATCATTAGCAGCAAATAAAAGATGAAGAATCTTTTTAGCCATCGATTCTCCCCCTAGGACTTCCAAACATTTCTCTAAGCAGTTTCTCCAGTGTCACCTGAGACCCTTATGGTACATGAGTGCTCTTACCCGAGTCTGACCAAGGTAAGGTCCAGCCACACCAAAGTGCCACCCATTCCTACAGTCACCTCAAATGCTGTTGGTGCTTTGTGGCTGCTCTGTGAAATCAAAGCCAAAAAGTGAGATGCTCATAACCCGTTTTATTTTATTTTTTTTTCAAACTTCTGTGTTTCCTTAGCTGCTTTTCACAGAAAGAATAGGGTCAGCTGAGAAAAACAGACATTTCCTCTGGGGCTGACTCATCGCAAACATCTCAGACACCAAAAAATGAGTCATATCACCTTTGTGGAGGGTCTGCCTCTACCCAGTGACTACAAAGACAGTCAACTTCAGTTAGACAATTTTTGATTAAGGTTAAGCTGTCTAGGATGAGAGCTGATTAATGTGATGAGTGAACCCATTCCTTGGTGCCTAAGGCAGCTACGGGATCTGTTTGCCTCCTAGGAATGTCTGGGAAAAAAATGAGGATTTGAAGCAGTTCCTAGAGATAAACTGGTCTCATCTATCATGGGAGTGTTGGTCTACATGGTCATCTGCTTTTAGATATGAGAGTGCCAGTTTACATCTACAATCTATTCAGTGGCAAGTGACCAGGGATGAAAAATCAGACCCTGGCATTGGGAAGAGATGTGACTTGAACACAGTTCAAGTTGTCTGCTGGTTGCACCAATTGTCCAGTCCAGTTGTCTGCTGGTTCCACCAATGTCCTGTCCTTAACTCTGTTTTCACGAAGAAAACATGGTTTTGTTGCAATTTGGGAAGGAGGTGAGTTTCAAATCCTCAGTGTCTGCCCTTGAGCAGGACTGTCCTTTCCTGCCCTGAGAAGCCACGATGGCCTTGTTCTCCTCAGGATGTCCTCTGACAGCCACAGGACCTGTCTGCAGAAAGCCACTGGTCACTGTTCTAGAAAGATAGGAAGCTAAGGCAACTAATTCACCTGAGGGAGCAATTTCCGACTTGTTCTGGGCACCAAGACGAGGTTCTTCTATAAGAGAATCCCATTGTGATTTCCTGACATGACAAGGCTTTCCTTGTGTTTCTGTACAGAAGAGTTTACATCCTACCCGGCATACAAATAGCTCTTTCATATTAGTTTAGAGGAGCATTCAAGTTATCCACGAGCCTTTTACTGTGAGACTGCAGAAGTCCATAGAAAGGCAGTTTCAGAAGGAGTTGCCCTCCAAGTTAAGCCATCTAAAGGCTAGCTCAAGTCCTGAAATATGACTGTTTCCAAAACCTTCTCCTTTTATGCAATTAAGACAACTGTAGATGTCCTTGCTGAGCCCTGAAATTTCAGATCCTTTTTTAGTTCCCTCTCAGTCCTTGCCTTAGCACTGCCTTGCAGAGCTCAGGTTCACAAGTGGACTATGCCTTGTGTTTCAAGAGGACCTACTTTTCTCCTCCTTGACCCTGTTGCCTTTCAGTTGGCCTAAATGCCCTTTATCTTCTACTGCTAGAAGAGATCTATTCTCTCATTATCTCACATACCTCTGTCAGGTCTCCTCTTACTCATCTCCTCTGTGACCTCAGACCCTGCTCAACTGTACCAGCACCCTGCTGATGAGAAAAGTGTGCTGTGGACAGGGCATATTTGAGTTGCATTTTCCTGAACAGCAAGACAGTTACCAATAGCCTCATGAAAGTGGTAGCAGAAAGAAAATATCTCCCCACTAGGTCAATGAGAAGAAGGCAGATCCTGACAGCTGTGTATGAACACAGGCCTCATAGGCATGGAAGTTCAGCATCTGGTTGTCTTTGACAGTCCCATCTCTTTCCTGGGATGTAGATCACAGGAGCTTCTGGTTTTGCCTATCTATGCATTCAAAAAAAGCTTCTGACACCACAACAGAGCTGATAAAATTCTGGAAGGACTTATTTGAAACTGAATTCTCAGGCTTTATACATGGATTCTGAGGGCAAACCTCACCTCACTTAGCTAACCAGTACAGGGTGTCTGCATCAAATACAGCTCATTAAGAAGTCATCAGAGAGATGAAAGCCAGGTTAGCACATGGAAACTGAGGCCTTGAGAGAGCCTGGGTCATTATGGCTACATTTAAACCAGCAAACAAAATTTGCCAGGAGTATCCATTGACCCTGAGCCCAACTAGCACAGTCTGCACAGTCCAAGCTATTAGACTCTCCCAGTCTAAAACAGAATGCCTGTATTCAATCTACTTCTAGGAATGGTTCCTGGTGCATTTTAACTCATTTTCCCATTCCTGTGAAAGTTTTGGGAAAGGAGCATCAGGCCCCCACTGCACCAGGAACCAGGTTAACAGAGTCACTAAGTTCTAGTGCTTGGGCTCAAGTACTGCTCAAATCCCTGGTACAGATGTAGGCTGTGCATAAGTCCTCTGGCTACCGTGAGCACTGCTCACATAAACTTCTTTGCCTTAAAAATGATATGAAAGACTGTGTTCAAATCTTGGAGCTGGAGATTTTTGTGTTACCAGATTTTCCAGGCTGGTCTTTTCATCAGAATAAATTAGCCCAGCATGGCAGCTAGAGCTTAGGAAAGGCCTAATGCAGATGTGTGGGTGGCCTCATGCCAGGAAAAAAAGGATATTTTGGTAGTATAGCTTATTCCTTCTAGAAATCTACTCTCAGCTATGCTCTCAAAGCCACCTCTGAGGAAATGCCAGCATGACTGTATAGCTGTAACTGAAGTGCAAAGCCCTGCCTTATGGAGGAAAGTCCTGTTTTAAAAGTGTGTCCAGCCTCCCTAATCTTCATCTGGAGTCTAATTGTGGAGTTAAAGATTTTTAACTACAAAATCGCACGAAGACCATTTAGAAACCAGGGGTAAATTTGGTGAATACTTTCAGCCCTACAGAAGTTGGAGGCAAGCAGATAGTAGAGGAGTGTGATGGCCTTGCAATAAGACTAAATCATGTCTTTTGAGGCATCTTTGACATAGTAGTTTTAAGCTATGCCTCTTAAATGACTCTTTCATTTAGAAATTCACCTAAACGTTAGACAGGGTGAGAAAAGACATCACTGTCCTACTTTCTCCCATCCCCAAGAGCAAACTGCCTCACTTTGCAGCTGATGTTGTTTCAGGGATGTTAACCACTAAACCAGAAAGTCCATTTATCTTACTGATGGTGCTCAGACATCACTACTGGGATCTTGCTACAGTTGATGGTGTTTCCAGCTGGAATAGCTGTTGCTGTCACTTAAACTGGGCTACTGCATGCACATAGTCTGATAATTCCCCCAGCAGTGAGGACTCAACCTATCTTATACAAGTGCCAATATCTCTGCAGGATTTTCCCACAAGATCCTTGGGCATTCTCCTCTAAGGAATCCTCCAAAAGACACACTAAATCTCATATGAACAGAGCTGCAGCATGGTTCATACAGCAACGCAGCCCCAACACCTGCATGAGTGTCTTGCTATAACACCACACATGCAAGAAAGAGCAATGATGCAATCTATACCCTGCTCTAAATTTATCCAGGCATCAATCACCTGGGCTAGTTCTCCAGCAGAAATCTTCTGAGAAAGAAGTAACCGTGATTTCCAGAGTATAGATCAGGTTGTTTGGAAATATACTCTTATACATGTGTATTTTTGTCAAAGGCTTATGAGCTGCAACTGTACGCAGAGTGAAATACCCTCTGCAAAGTCATCACTGTAATTATAAAGTCTTTAGTTAAATTCCTGTTGATTTTTATATCTTCAACTACTATCTAAGTCACACTGAAAAAAAAATACTGAATCCCTGAAGTGAACAGTCATGGAAAGGATTTGAAGCTCCTTGGGAGATCCAAGCAAATTCACTCAAACTGCTCCATCCTGATGACCTGGCAATATCTAGAGCAGCATCTCCAGCAATATCTCCCCTTCAGTGAGCATCCTTGCAAGGATGTGAACGTACCAAGGGCACTGAGGACACAAGGTAGGTGAAATGCCATTCAGGACAAAAGTCATTTCGGGAAGTCATTTCCACTAGCTCAATACATCTGCTCCACTCACAGATTCGGAACTGTGACCCTGAGCTAATCAAATAAAACAACTGAGAGTTTCCAGAACTAAACACGTTGTTTCCTTCACTATTCCAGTGATTTTGAGCTGGTTTGTTCCTGGACAAATAGTCCCAAACTAAATTTCTTGTTCTTCCAACAGCATCAAGTAGAAATGTGAACGTATTCCCTGCCCAGTGCCCTCCCTGCATCTTGGCCAGGTTTGTGCAGATCTTGATTGATATCTGTTCTCTGCTTATGCAAAGGAACAGGTTCTCATGGATGCCTGAAAAGAAACCCATAGCTGCTCACTAGAATAACCTGAGGACCAAAAGAGATGAATTTCCATATATTTCACCAGATAGTTGCATAGCAGCTTCCAGCCACCTTCTCTTAGAGTATAATCATGAACCTGGTACTGGGGAAAGACAATGTAAAATTACCTGAACTACCTGTAAAATTACCTTTAGGTTGCTCAAAACTCCATGCATCATTTTCCCTGTGGCTCCTAGGATGAGCTAGTGCTTGTGTGGTGCTCTGAGGAGGAACCATCTCCTCTCATGATCACCACCCTTTACAAAGTCTAAAACTGGCAGCACTGGCCACCTGCCAGTGCTGTCCCGTGAATGGTGACTCATGTTTATCGGCTGTGCCATGCAAGATGTGCAACGGCGGCACGTGATACGGGGACAGAAGGGTTTGAATCGGTGCTCCAAAAAAAAACCAACAGAACAGGAGCTACGGGAAAGTGGTGGACAGAGAAGCTGCAGGTGGGGATGGGCAGAGAGAGAAGGATGACGTCCCTCCCTGGGCTTGCTCCAAATTCCTTTGGGAGAAAATATAATAACAAGAAAAGCAGTTAGGGGCTTCAAAGGGCTGCAGGATCCAGTCCTTCCCCATGGTGCTGGGACAATATGACTGGTGACAGGGCATGCGTTCCCCACGCTGTGCCCACCGCCAGCTCTGGAGATGGCTTTTTACTGCTGCTGGGAATTGGCCCGAGCCCAGCGACTCATTTCCAGCAGGGCATCAAATGAGCTCTGTGTCATCTGGCTTTGGTGAGAAGGAGGGGAAGGCAGGAACAGAGCCATATGCCCTGGTCTGGCAAAGCACCTGAGTCATATGAGCGGCCTCCCAGGGGAGTCGCTTCCATGTCTGGAGCTATCTGTGTGCTGGGGAGGTGTCTCTTTGGCTTGGAGAAGTGTTTAAAGGGAGACTGGGGTTGAATCAGGGCAAATTTTTAATGTGGATTACCTCGATTTCTCCCCATATACCATGGCCTTTCAAAACTGGTGCAGTCCTCCTCTTCTGCCCACCCTGGAACGAGCAACTGCTTTTCTGCTCACCCTTCTCCTGTTACAGGGACCGTAACTGGGTGATGGACATCTCATTTCCTCTCATGAAGGAGAGGAATTCCTCTCAATTCCTCTCAATTCCTCTCATGAAGGAGATTCCTCTCATGAAGGAGAGCGGAATTCCTCTCAATTCCACTCAATTCCTCTCATGAAGGAGAGAGAGAGAATATGCCTCCAATCCCACCAACAAAGTTCTAGGACCTTATTTTCTCCATCCAACTCAAGCCAAACACCAGAGTCTGCTCCTGAGAGACCTCCTTACCGTCCCAGATACTGTTACCTATGACTCCATGCCAAGATTTTAAAGTACACATTGCTGTTATCTTGCTGGATGTCAGAAAAAAATACCCTGGCCAGAGAAGGGATACAGCTTTCTGCTTCCTGAGAAAAGGGACTCTGCTTAGACCTGATTCAATGTCTCACCTCTTCAAAATAGTAAGTGTAGATGACATGCTGTTTTCTTGAGTAGCAAGACATTTGGAATCTAATGCACATGTAGAAAGGCTTATTTATAATGATTATAGGACATAAATGGGGACAATTTTGCAGAGTGAGGTCTCAGAGATTTTCATTTGGGTTTTTGGATTCATTCTGCTTGAACGTGGATATTCAGGAACTCCAAACTGAAAACCACCTGTGGAAAACTGGCTGCAAGACCCCACAGCAAGCACATTCCCTGCACATGGTTTTCCTTTTGAGATAACATCTCTCATCTTTACTCCTCTATGGCTGCATGTCTCCTAAGAAACAAATATTTGCTGGAATTTTTCTCCAATCCTGCATCTAACTGGCACATTCTGGCCCCAGCTCTTGCCATCTTGTGAGCACATCCCAATTACCTTCTGAGAATGATTCCTGGTCTGTCCTAACCCACAAGTAGTGCTTGAGGGTTGTTTGGCTCTGTTGGTACAAGCCAAGAGGGTATCATGTCCACGCTAATGATGTGCAATGGTGCTAATGTGAACCACAGAAGTGAGTTTTGGCTGTGCTCTGCAATGGACATATTTGCTTAGCCCAGCATGAAGGATCCTGTGCAAATATCTATTGTCCATTCAAGGTTAGCAACGCTACCTGCAGGATGTGTTTTCAGATCTATTTATCCTCTTCCCCATCTTCAGGGGAGGAACGAAAGTTTTGCTGTGCTAAATTAAATATAGGCCAGTGCTGATCACATTTAGAAATCACACCCTTGGGCAACCAAAGGCTGAAGGCAACTTTTTTAACTTGGCCACCACAGCTAAGGCCACCACTTTGATCCTTGGGGTCTGAGTGGAAACAGGGAATGACGAAGAATCAACCCATTCATTTGTTGTCCTTCAGATAGGGCATTGTTTTCAGATCTTAAAGCATTTCTTAGCAAGTCCTAGTGTCTTGGGATGTGTTTTCTTTCCTATAAATATATCTAATAGGACATTCCGGCTCTTATGCACTTCATAGCATATTCGCTATCTGCTGTATATTATTGGTTAACTATAGAGTTGTCATCAGGAGAAATTAACTGAGATTTATCTTGGCATTAGCTTTAACTCATTATCACCCACACAAGAAATCCCTCATTCATGTGCAAAGTGTTTAACTTGAAGTTGGCTGATCCTGAGACAGCTGGGAATGACTTCTCTTGGCAATGACGACGAGGGACAATCCTTAGCTCTCCCAAGGGCCTCCACCTTCCAAAGAGAGCGTAGCCCTAGACCCAGCATTTCAGATGTGGCCTTACTAGGATTGAGTAGAGGGGCAGGATCACCTCTCTTGACCTGCTAGCAATGCTCTTCCTAATGCACCCCAGAACTCCACTGGCCTTACTGGCTACAAGTGCTACATGTTGGTTCATGGTCAACTTTTTGTCCACCAGGATGCCCAACGAGTCAGCATCAAAAGCCTTGCAGAAGTCAAGGTTGACAACATCCAGTTCTCTCCCCTCATCCATCCTGATTCCTGATTGGTAAAGCAAGGTTCCCCATTTGTACATCCATGTTGACTACTTCCCATAATCTTCTTTCAGCCTCACATGGCTGAAAATGGGGAAAAGTATCTATTTTTGTCACAGAATCACAGAATGTTCAAGGAAGGGACCTCTAGAGATCATCTAGTCCAACCTTCCTGCTCCAGCAGGCACACCTAGAGCATGTGGCACAGGGTGGCATCCAGACGGGTTTTGAAGACCTCCAGAGAAGGAGACTCCACAACCTCCCTGGGCAGCCTGTTCCACTGCTCTGTCACCCGCACAGTCAAGAAGTTCCTCCTCACCTGGAGACGGAACTTCCTGTGCTCCAGCTTGTGCCCATTACCCCTCGTCCTATCAGTGGCCACTACTGAGATCACTTTGAGGTCACATCCTCACTCTTTTTGGACCATGTCTGAGGGACACTTCTGATCAATTTTTTCTTTTTTTTTTCTTTTCTTTTTTTTTTTTTTTAGAGGGTTAATATAATTTTGCTAAATTTTGCTTTGGAAAGGACATCAGGAATTGGCTAAATTTGCAAGGTCTGCAACCAACATGTGATAACTTCATGATAACTCTGCAGCAGCCAACATACATCCACAGCTGAGATGACTAAAACTCCTTTTAGCGTCGAACTTATTTTACGTTGCTTAAAACAGTGACCCCCAGAGAGGGTAAAGCTAATGTTGTTTTTTCTTAAATGTCTGAGCAGCTTCAGACTACTTATTGCAGGCTGCAGAGAGTGCATGCACTTCTGAAAATCCCAGAGATTTCAACAAGACTTTGCATAATGAAGACTTATGCTGAAAATCTCTTTAAGATCAACAGCAGGGTTTTGGGAAAGATGGCTCAAGCGTCAGTAGATAGACAGTTCTTTTTATGGGGAAAATGTTGTTCTGAATATTTCAGCCTCAGGCAGACAAATTCCCAGCAAAAGCATTGCATAAAACACTCACGACATGAGTGGAAGGACATCAGAGGTTCTGCTAAATCTTAATAAGTCTTAAAGTAACCACACAAAAAATAAGTAAAAGAAAACCTATTTAAGAGGAGATTTATGCTGAAAAAGCAGAATCCCTCTCACCTCATTAAATATCTAGTATTTGGACGTCGCCTGTAAGCTGGTTACACTTATTCCTTTCCATTCAGTGGCGAGAAGCACGCACCTCTGCAGGGAGAGATGGGTCAAGGATAGTTTATTCTCTAAGAATTTAAGTGGATTATCTTCTAGGAGTAATTATGAACTGAAGATCTGGGATTTTATTGTTTTGGCAATGTTTTCTCCTAAAGACACAATGTGACTTACATCTGAGTCACATCAGAGAAATCCTCTGCCGAAGGCCACCTAGAAATACAGGGAAAATGGACACCCTTTTTTTCTATCACCTACAGAATTTCAGGGGCAGTCACAATGAACAAAGGATAGGACTAGATAGCTGAAGAGTGTGTGTTTAGTCCACTAAAATGTCCTGGAGAAAAGTACTGATGGAGGGTGTGCATGTCATCTCACCTCCTTGGGTACCTTTGGACATGGGCTAATCCGTGTTTGGAGGCATCCTTCCTCCAACACTCTGTTTCGACAGACAGTTGTACTTGTAAGAGATTAATTGTTTGCAAAGGGCTCACATAGGAACACCAGCTCCTTACATATACACATTCAAGAGCTCACGTAGCCCCAGTTGTCACAGAAGCCACAGGCTGGAGTATTGCAGCTCAGGCTGTGTGCAGCCTCTGAGTGCATCTTCCAGGTCAGATCTGCTCACCTGACTGAGTACATTGAGTTCTCACTGCTTTTTTTTCTTGTGTGTGCATGCTGTTTTCTGCTCTGCATGGCCATTAGGCAATGGCAGCTAAGCTGGGATCTAGTCCGGCTTGTATCAGTGATGTTCTAAAAGAAGAAATCTGACCTTGATAAGAATTCAGGGAGGGAGCAATTCCAAACTTTACAAAGGCTGGGGCTTGACTTGAAGTTCCAACTCTACTCTGGTGATGGACAGATCACAAGGGAGATATCTGTTCTTAGGTGAGTAGAGATCCATTTCCCTTGTGTACCTGCATGTACTGAATGGCACTGAAAGAACTAGAAGTTGGTACTAGAAGAAATTCCTACCTGCCTTTGGGAAACCCTAGCATGGGAACAAGAAGGAAAAAGTAAAATTTTCTAATAGCCATTACTCACTTTCCACAGATCATAGAATCATAGAATGCCCAAGGTTGGAAGGGACCTCAGAGGTCATCGAGTCCAACCCCCCTGCACACGCA
>JAVCKT010026802.1:0-14256 GCA_032273925.1 Rhynchotus rufescens | reverse complement strand
ATTTTCCCTCCTCAGGCAAGATCCTGTTCCGGAGGAGCCACGTTCGGGATGTGGCAGTGAAGAGGCTGAAGCCCATTGACGAGTACTGCCGGGTAAGTACTGCCATTACAGGAAGGGTCTTCATGAAACCAAATGAGGGAGGAAGACCCTCAAGAGAGGATGATACTTCCCAAACACTGGCACTAGCGGTGTGAGTAGAAGTAGACGCCACTCTTTGGTCTCAGGGATCTTGGTCATCGTGGTGAAGACATGAGCCGGGTCTGCCTTCTTAAGGCATTTCACATGTGTGGGTTTTATTTCTGTCAGTTGCTTACTTCAGTCTTGATGAATGTAAGAGTTTAGGGGGCAGAAAGGCAACAAAAATTGTATCTTTTCTCTCTTCTTCAAACAGTGTGTTAGGGAAATTCAGGTTTGTGTGGAGCTCGAGGTAGGCTGGATACCTCTGAGTGTGTTGCTGGAAGCAAGTGAGGGCCTAGAAATCCATTGCGGGACAGAAAAGATTTGCGGTGAGGAGAAGAGGGTTAAGCAACCTAATCTTTCCTTTCCAGCCTTGAGTTTATGATTTGCTGATAATTAATCCTCTGACAGTAGATTAAAAGCCGTTTCTAAGCAAGACTGATAGCCGTTTTTTATAGAGGTATCAAGCATGTCAGCCCGAGAGCATAATTTAAACCCCAGACTTCCTCTTTTATTTCCTATGGGGTTGTATTTCTGTTTTCAGAAAGCCATTGGAGCAGGTGGAGGGGAAAAAATACATTCACAAGAACTTTTCCTGTCAGACATTTGCTCATCCAAAATTGGGAGCAGATCCCTACAGTGCCTGAGGCGAGGGGAAAGCAGGAGGGGGGGAGATAAGTCGGCCCCATTGAAAGCCATGCCAGCTGAACCACCCCGGCAAGGAAACCCTGAGTAAAGCCTTATCTCATAAGATCAGGCTTTTTGTGGGACAATTAGCGCACTGTCTTCCTGGCCGGGCTCTGAGGGCTGGCTTTAAACCCTGCGCGCTCTCGCTGCGTCCCCGGCCTCCTTCCCTCAGACAGGAACTGCCCGCGCCGCCGGCGCCGCCATGTCAGGGTTCACCGAGCAGATGCGCTATCTCCAAAGGCCTCATTGACTCCGAGGGGGGAGGCAGCTGCGACCTCCGACTGCCCGCCATGGGGGGACGGCGGCATGGGCCCCACGTCCCCGATGGAGCCGGCCCAGGGCCGCGCTGACGCGGAGCACGTTGTGGCGACGGCACCGGCATGCGGGTTTGCTGCTGTTGTCTAGCTCGGAGAGGTGCCTGGATGCAGCCCCAAAGCCTGGTCGTTTGGTTCATCTGCTTCATAATTAGTGCTGTTTTGAGGAGCATAAAAACAGCCACATCAGGTTAGACCCTAGTTTCCTCCAGCCTAGTGTCTGCTTTCTCCAATAACAGCCACGGCGAGTGCCCAGCAAAGAGCACAAAGCTAGGGAGACATACATCAACTTCTTCTACATAGTGTCCACTTCCAGTGATTTGCAGCTCGCAAGTCTCTCATGTCTGATTTGGTGTCATTTTAGTTCATTTGTAGCTTACTGTAATTTATGTTTAATTGCCTTGGTATTTCATGGTAGACAAAGACATTTAAAACTGGATAGTGTTGGAGTGTGAGATTAGAAGTCCCTGAAAAGCTCGAGCAAACATTGCATCTTGTGTCTGCATGTCCTCTTCAAAAGCATCGTCTTCCTACATCTCCCGTCATGTCTTTCTGCATGGGGTGTCAGGTCCTCATGGGAAGGAGTCATTCCCAGGTGGTGTACCTTGTCCAGATGTGTATAATTCTGGTTGTCTACAGGTAGACAGATGCTGGGACCAGTGGCAGGACATAATGCCCGCTCAGGCTGTTTCTCACTCAAAGCTGGGCATTAGTTCGTACACAGTGTGGACGGTT
The DNA here is from genome assembly GCA_032273925.1 of Rhynchotus rufescens. Lineage (NCBI taxonomy): Eukaryota > Metazoa > Chordata > Aves > Tinamiformes > Tinamidae > Rhynchotus > Rhynchotus rufescens. Next base: position 12,343 of record JAVCKT010026802.1, on the reverse strand, counting down.
GCCATGTTTGTGCTCACTCTGAAAACGGCATAGCGTAAGAATGGTGCCCTGTCTGTACCCAGTTATGGGCCAGTATCTTCTTCTCCTTTCACTAAAGCCTCTAATTAATCAAGGGGATTAAGGAGAACTTGGTGGCTGCTCAGTCTGATGCCTGGCACAGGAATTGCCCAGTTGCTTTGAAATCCCACAGCCCGCAGTTGGAAATGCATGAATATAAACAGAGGGCCCTCAGCAATTGCAACTTCTCCCTCTGCCAACCTTCCTGTGGCACATCCTGCAAAAACAAGATTTTCTTTTGAAAATTTCTAGCTCATCCAATTTGCATTTATTCAAAGGATGGTTGTCCTGTGTTACTGCTCTTCCAAACCTCGCTGAGAATAGTCCACAGGACTTTTGAAAAATATGAAGAAAATTAGAAATTCTGAACTTCAAAGTTCCAAAAGATTTAATTTAGAAACATCTTGTAGATGGAAAGGTTCTTGCTATGGTAAAGTCAGTGATGATTTTCTTTCTGAACTTTAGCAGGGGCAGAACTTCATCTTTGCATAATGCTTAAAAATCTGAGCTACTTTCTTGGTAACTTCACTAAAGGTGATCACTAAGAAGGTGTCTGGGAATATGACTTTTGTAACCCAGCACAGTAACTTAAGGTTTACATCCCCATATGAACTTAACCAGATATGCCAGAAAGTTGTGAACGGGGTACTGAAAAGAGAGATGGTGAGTCAAAACTATACTTGGCTCATTTCACCAGCCTAAATCAAAAAATAATTTTTCTTAATCCCACTATAGAGGGAACCTGTGTTGCAAGCTTCGCTCCAATGTGAACTTTTGGAAAGCTGAACCGAAATTCAAGGAAACCCCCTGTGGTGTAGGAAAGGAACATTTTTTTTTGCTAATAAAATAATATTAATCATTACTATTTCCTATTCAGTAGCAGCTACTGCTGTATGTGTGTTTTAGTATAACTTGAGCAAGGATCATGCCTAAAACTTTGGAAGCATTGGCTGTTTTCTAACTCTCTTTTCTCATCCAGTCTATTTTTTGACTTTGGAAGAATTGTGCTGAATTGTAGAACAAGAGCCCCATTTTGACAGGTCAGTTCCCATTCCTGTAAAGGAACAGTGCGGAGCTTATGTCCCATGTTTGTTCTTAGAACGGGTAGGCAGATGGCATGCTTAATATGGAAATATTTAGAGAATGATGCTGGAATGATGTGGGTGAAGTTGACGGCGAGAATCTGCCAGAGGGTATTAAAATGAATAAATGCAACAATAGACCTTTATCCATTTGTGTCTGCAAGGGAACAGAGGAAGGAGGCAGGTTCAGATGTGAAGTTCATGGCAGTATCTTTGCCGCGGGAGGACTGAGCCACCTCTCCTGGAAGGAGGAAGCACAAGTGGCCCTGGCACAGGAGTGATGCAAATGTTTGGCCACTTGTTGTGTTGTTTTTACAGCCTGTCCTTGGCCAAGTGTGATGCTTTGCATGACTGTGAAGCAGGTGTGACTTCTGCTGTTCTGGTGTCTTGTTCTTGCCCCAGGTGCAGCGAGGGCTGGGCGAAGGCCCTTGATGAGTGTTTGTGGGGAGAATCAGCAGTACCTGAGGTCTGCAAAATTATCCATAGCAGTCATCGAGCCCGTGAGCCCCCTGCACCCCATAGCAGGGCTCTCTGGACCCCTCAAGCCTGTGTGATTCTTCACTGCTTTACACCAGCTTAGAGAAATAGCATCATGGAGATAATGAAGGCAGCGCTTTTGCTCAGACCATAAGAAGTTTTGAAGCTTTGATGAAAAACAGAGGAGTGGGGCACACAAGGAAAGATTTCCAAAGCTTTTCTCATCTACAAACATAAAATTGTGGGGTCTGGGTGTCCTTATTGGTAATGTGAGCGAGTTACCAACAAACGGAGTGTTGCCTGTATATATGTACTGCCCATTGGGACTGGTATCTCTGGATGATTTCCCTCTGAACTGCAGCCTTGGAATTGGCTTAGTTTGATTTACAGTCTTCTGGGCTCCTTGAGGCTGTTTTTCTTCATTTTTTTTTTAGGAGTTTGTGCCAGTGTGAAAGAAAGAGCAACTTTATAGTCATGCCTTGTCAGGGGCATTTTAATAAGGTTTTGGTGTCCCAAACACACCTCTGGTTTGTGCGTGTCCAATATGCACTGTCCTGTGTTCAAAGGAGACCTCTCAGGTTAGTGGTTCCCAAAGCCACCACTCTGTCCTTACTCAGCCCTCCATGACAACTCAGAGCAGCCTTTGCAGACTTGCACGTTCCTGCATTTAGGTCTGGACTGAAGGAAGCATCTTAGCTCAGAGGGATTCTTAAGCCCATAAAATGCCACTGTCATAAATACTCACTTAAATTCGTCACATGCCTTTATGTTGTCCCAGCTGGAGGTGGCTTTAAGTAGGTGCTTAAGGGCTTTTCTCAAGTCCTATATACCCAAATGTACACGACCTACATAAAAAATTGGATGATGAGCAAGTCACATCAGTGCCAGGAAATACGGGTCAGTCTTTTATTAGGGATGTCCACAGCCTGAGAGATCACACACACATCAAAAAGCAAAACATAATAACCTGCCTTTGGTCTCTCAGTCCTGCTTCTCTTTCAAGTTTAAATCCCTGAACTTGTCAAGTCGGATACACAGACATTTGTGTTTGTACCTGTAAGTTAGTGCTGAATGAAAATGGAATGATAGTCCTGGTAAAGAGTCAAAATATTTAAAGGAAAAACTAAAATTTAATCTGTCACTTTTGCATATGTTTTGGAATCTAGTTACATTTAGACCAGCTGCTGTAATGAGAGCTCATTATTTGCCATACTCCCCTCAGTATGAGGAGCAGGGCCTGCTCTTCTGGTGCCTTCTGGTCTGTGTCAGAGGCCCAGATATGGTCCTGCGTTTGTGTGCAGAGCTGGGATTAACCTTGAGGAGCATCAGGGGCCTAAGAGACACGTATCTGGACTCCCTCATCAGGCTGTGGAGAGAGGTAGTGAGTGATTCACCCAGTCCGAGACTAAATGTGCGTGATGGGGTGGATGAACCACCCGCTGAAGGTGCTGGTCTTTCTCTAGTGACTGTGGAAGTTGGCTGGACGAGTGCGACCAGTCTGCAGTGTTAGTCACGTAAAGTTTGGTGAGGTGAATGTCATTCTGCACATACATATACACGCACTTAGGCATGCGTATAGCTCTGTGGGAATATATGTGAGCCTGCCTTTGCAGATACACCCCCGTGACTGCGACACAGCTCGCGGTGTGTCCCCGCAGTCACATGCAGGCTTTTCCATCTGCTAGCCTGCGTTTTCTGAAGCCTTCTGGCAGCAGCGCATTTCCCCTAAGGTGGCTGCACTTCACGTAACCTTAAGCAAGGAAGCCCCGCGTGGGCCAGGCGCGCTGCGCTGCTGGTTGCTGACACCCCGGCATCCCAGCTGGCCCGACAGCCTTCGGTATCGCCCAGCGATGCTGCGAGAGCCCCTCAAACCTGCCCTGTGAGGAGAGACATGGCTGTAGGCACAAAGAGCACAGGAACCGCACACATGGAGCGTAGCCGGCCTGTCCCGGAGAGCGCCCGGCCGCGGGGCAAGGCCGCCTGCTGCTTGCTGCCCTTTCGTCTCACACCTCTCCTGTGCAAATCCCTCACCGATTCTGAGCGCTTGTCCTTGGTAGCTGTGTGTGTTTACCACAGCATTCCAAATCCCGGGAGGAATGTCCCTTCCCTGTCCTTTTCATCCTTTCACCATCTGTTTTCATCTTTTCCCTTCTCGCCTTGGCGCTGCAGCCTTCCCTTTAGGCTGTTGTAGCTCTGCCCTGCAACCGTGTCCCTGGCAGTTCTAGAAAGGGGCTTTTTGCCCTTCGGAGTGACAGCAGAGTGTCGCTCGTCTCCTCAATCTGCTTTTGATCCCTGTGTGGGATGGTGCTGGATTTGGCTTGCTCGTGCGTGGATGCTGCGTGCTTGCTGAAGAGAGGTTGGATTTTCAAAACAACGTTGCTGCCGCTTGCCACCCTCCAAAAGCAATAGACCAATTTTACCTCATTGTATACTCTTTTTGCTCTTCCTTAGCTTTTCTTATCCTTTTTAGAGGCTTGCTCATCAGTAAAAGAAGGGAATAAAATTTGTCAGGCTCCAGGCATTATTCCTGACCTCTGGAAGGACATGCAGTGGCAAGGATATGGCAGGTGCCTTTCATTTGAGTGCAGGGTGCTGGGCTGAAGATTGCAGCACTCTGGCAGGTGATTCAGAAGCAGAGGAGCCAGTCCTGCCCCAGGGCCACGGGCCTGGGCGGTGGCTGGGGCGGGTACATGGGTGTGGAGCTCGAAATCCAGCTTCAGCTGCTGTAATGTGAGGGTGGCAGAGCCCTGGCACAGGCTGCCCAGGGCGCTTGTGGAGTCTCCCTCTCTGGAGGTCTTCAAAACCACCTGGATGCCACCCTGTGCCACGTGCTCTGGGTGTCCCTGCCGGACCAGGGGAGTTGAACTAGATGATCTCGAGAGATCTCTTCCAACCTCAACCATTCTATGATTTTTACCCACTGCTTCCTGCCTGTGAATGCCTGGAGTTACCCAGCAGGTGCTAATTTTCAATTTCCCCCTCCAATCCAGCAGGAGACACGAGGAGGTTTTCAAGCATGGGGCCATTGATTCATGGGGCAGGATTTTCTAAACCCTCCATGGGTTTAGACACACAGATCTGCAGGGCAGCTTCCTGGGATTTGTGCTGCTCTGTCACAGGAGCCCACTCTGTGCTGCAGTCAGCATGGACATCTGCAGCCTGCTTTCCAGGGAGGCTGCACGCCTGCAGTGTGTAGGAAGTGGCAGCGCTTGGAGGAGGTGTCTGATGTCCAAGACCTGCTGACAACACGTGTAACTTGGGTACTCATGTTCCTCTAGCAATGACACGTGTCATTTACTGTGCTTGCTCTTTCCCCATTGACTGTGGAAGATCAAGCCCTTGCAGGTTTCAAAACACGCTGTAGATGTTAAACAGCCGAGACTTGTAACCTGTCTGCAGATTAGGTAGGTGTTTGTGCTCAGTGTTGTAAATGGGTAACTGAGGGCATTTCCCTGCAATTTAACAGCAGGAGGTTAAGGATCCTGCCCGAAGCGAGAGGGGTGCGAGCAGCAGAGCGGCCACAGCGTCCTGGCCGTGCTGCCCTGCACAAACCTGGGCACTGAGCAAAACCTGCCCTGGCGCTGCCTGCGCCGCCCGTGTGTCTGTGCGGCCGGGCATTTCTCTTCCTCTTTCAACATGCCAAAGTTGTTGCTATTCCCGGCAGTTGCTGACTTCCCAGTGCTAGTCCTGATTTGCCGGCTGGATGCGTGTATTTATACACAGCAGGGACGAGGGCAGGCAGCTCACACCTTTGTTAGGTTTTTCGGCCAGATAGCAAGATTGAGTGGATAGCAGCGGGGACGAAGGCGTCTTTCATTCAGAATAAAGCACTTCAGTTTTCCATCTGCTCTGTTTCATCCCGCATTAGTGTAGGAGCCAGCAGTGTCCTCTGAGCATGCTGCTGGCACTGGGACCTGCCAGGCTATTTCCAGGCTTCTGCATCTGCTGCTGCTTCCTTATTGCAAGGTATTCTTCTCTGCTCTGTAATGATGGAAGGTCAGTGCCTCATCCTTCATAAGCCTCCTGGTATCAAGTGACATTTCCTTGTGTTTATGTAACATCCCTCAAGCAAGGAAAGAGAGCTATAGGTCTGGAAGCACTAAACGTTGAATTTTGGGTCACGTCAGAACAGGACCTTGTCATCTGCCCCCGGAGACTCGCTGCTGTCCTTTGTGCTCCTGTGCAGGAGCAGTCTTGGAAACAAACTCCAGCACCTCTAAAGTTAGGTTAAAAACAAAACGGAAGGGTTTACAAACTGCCCCGTCCTGCCCCAGTGCTTTGGCTGGGCCTCCTCGTGGGTGTCGGACCAACATAAATGAGATGTCCCACGCGTTAGTGTAACCAGCTCGCCCTAATGCACCTTCATTTAGTTCTGGTGCAGTTTTTCATCCCTCTTTCAAGATTGTTTGTCCTACTTTCGACTGGTAAAAGAGCCAGACAATCTCATTTTGTCAAACAGGTTTACAGCACCCCTAAGAAGCTCGCTCTAAATTTAACCGCTTCCATGGCCTGTTTCCAGCACAGCTCAGCACAAGAGGCTGTTGCCTCCGGGCCCCTTGTCCTCTCCTGCTGTTTGTATCTCGAGTGGGCCTCCAGATCCATCACGCAGAGCTGCTCCCCGTCTCCTTATGGGTGGTGGGTGCCTGCTTGACCTCATCTCGCACGGCCAGGCTCTGGCATCTGAATGGCAAGATCCCAAATCCTGGTGCATTCCCCTGCTTCGCTGCTCTCTCCGGCCGCAGGCTGGCTCGCCAGCGCGCTTCCCTGCGCGACGCTTCCCTGTCCTTCCCAGCCCGTGCTCGGCCATGCCGTGTGGTGGACATCACTGGTGGACGTGGCCTCCGCACCCCTCCTTGCAGGCAGTTAATCCAACCCCCTTTCCTGGCCACTCAGCAGCACACTGCAGTTTGGGTTTTTTGTTTGTTTGTTTTTTTCCATACTCTGCTTTTTCTGTTGACAGTGCTTAAGGGAGAGCCTTCTGGAGCACGTTAATCTGTTGGAGTAGTGGGTGTTGGGGCTGAAGATTTTCGTTATTGGAATTGGTGTGTATGGGAGGGAGCCCGGAGGCCCGAGCTGGGCTGCCTGAGGTGCCGAGCGCGCTCCGCCACGCAGCCCCTGCCTGCTCCCTGGCACGGCTCTACACCTGCGGAGCAAATCCTGCTCTTCTGCACGTGCCAAAAGAAGGACTCTAGCTGCCTTCGCTTGTCTAAATCCAGTGAAAATTCTTTCTCAGGCAACACACATTCTTCCCTTTCTCTGTAAGCAGCCAGACATGGTATTTCCCTGTTTATTTCCTTCTCCCTGTCAAGATAGTTTGGCCTCCCTTTGCACTGTAATGCAGTTTAAGGTCATGTTTTCAACTTGATTTTAACTGCTTCTCCCTGCCTCTTGTTTCCCTTGCAGGCGCTGGTCAGGCTTCCTCCTCACATTTCCCAGTGTGATGAAGTCTTCAGGTTCTTCGAGGCTCGACCAGAGGACCTCAACCCTCCCAAAGAGTAAGTGTCGTGCCTGATATCCTGTGCTGCTCTGTTCCTTGGGATAAACAGAGAGAAGGTGAAGGTCCTTTGGTTTCAGTGCCTCTGTAGGTGTGGGAAGAAGTCTGTAGCCTTCAAGCTACCTAGAAAATACCCGTGCTTCTCTGTGTAGCCCTGTTGGATATGTGGAGGACAGGGGAGTGGAGCGAACCCACAGACACAACTTTTGACCATGTTCTGCCCTCACTCTTCCATGTTGCTTCTTGCTGATGGTTGTAATGAGAGAGCCTCCCCTGGCTTGTGAGCTTTACCTGCTAATTATCACCAAAGAGCCATTTAGTTCCCAAAAGCTCTGGCACAGCAGCCAGGGGAAATCCTGCCAGTGAGCACTCAGCTCATAATTACCAGCTACTTCTTTAAATGTACTCCTGCCCGGAGATGCTTGGTTATGTGACGGGAGCAAGATCATGGTCCACGTCCAAAGTTGTCTCTGGAGAATCTATTCTTTATAAGCAGGAAGCTAAGAAAAGGCTGGGAAAGAAGTTCCCATTGAAAACAAAACAGTCAGGGCTTGTACCTTGGAATAGACCGTCTGAATCACACTGATGCAGTCGGAGAACGAATTTCTCCATGGAAAGCTTTAGCAAGGGGGTATTTACGAGCAACAGTGCTGCCTCGCCTGATGCTTCCTTTTCTCCTTTGCACCACACGGGATGTGCTTCGTTGTGCTCCTCAGTGAGATTTCAGCCTGGTCCCATTGCGCTGCGCTGCCTTGTCCCGTGCTTTGCAGATTGTGTGGCTGCAATTTGGCTTCACCACCTTAGTTGGATAAGGGGGAATGGATATAACATCTCTTAGGGGGTTTGGCCTCTTTAGCACATGCAGAGCCTGTAGTTAGCAGGAGGATTGGTATTGACTTTAGCTGCCTTGGGTCAGCCCTGATTTCCTGTGCTGATGTAGAGGGGAGGATGTTTGCACGTTGAGTTTTCAGCCTTTCTCTTACACATACACTGTTTTGTACAAGGGTATATGTTAAATGTGAACAGAAGGAAGCACTGTTAGCACAGCTAAAAGTCTTTTTTTTATTATTATTTTTGAATAATAAGAAGAGTAGCTTTAAAATCAAGCTGCTTTGCAAAAAAGAGCAGCTCCTTTTATTTCCTCAAAGGACTTGTTTTATAAAAATGTCTGTGGCGAGTAGAGAAAGTGTGACCGTGTGCTCACTATTAAATTGATACTGCAAGCTGAGAGGCAGCGGCAGCAGGGTATGGGCACCTTCAGGGAACCTGCTACCCATCACGGTTTTCATCTAAGGTTGGTAAGAAGATTTGTGAAGGCTGCTTGATCCCAGAAGACTCACCTGATGTGGGGAATCTCAGACACAAACAGACACCCAAAGGAGTAAGATCCCGAGGTTAGAGGGGAGACGTCCCATGGGGGATCTCAAACAAACCCTGTGAATCTCCTTTAAACTCTTTAGCTCTCCTGTCTGCTCTTGGTGCTCATATGGAGCCTACAGTATTAGGTCTGGATTTTCAAGACTGGCCCTCTGCAAGGCTCATAGGGACTCACACTCACAGCCAGGCTGGCGCTAACCACTACATTGTGCCTTTCTTTGGCTGTTCCCTCCTGCAAGTTGCCAAGGGCCTTTTGCTGAGCTCACTGTTCAGGAGCCCTGGCAGCTATTTTCAATTTATCCCCCCAAGGAAAAACAAAAAAGACTAAATTTTCTCAGTTCAAGCCTTGCATCTTATTCCAACCTAGTAATAAGTGTGATTTATTTCCCTGGAAAATGTAGAGAAATAACCTGATTAAATCTCACTTCGCTAATGTCTGCAAGACATTAATCTAGCTGGGTTTAAACAAATCCTGCCTCGTCTTCTGTAAGCAAACAGATCTTAGGGAAGGTGTCTAAGGTTTCTACTGGGAGCCCTTCACAAAAGATGTATTGTTGAAACTGAAGATTAGTCTCTACAAAAAGATGATGTAAAAGCCAATGGAAACATCTTGGTGTTTTTCTTTTGTGAACTGAGGGGGAAAAGAGGAGGCCTGAGGCTCTCTGGACCACTGTGTAGGGTCCAGGCGAGGACAGCACCAGCAAGACCCTGAGCAGCAGCAGTTGCTGCACAGAGAGCACAGATGAGCAGAGAACACGGCCCCGATTATTTTATCTGTTTCTTCTGCTGCCTTTTTTAGGCTTCAATGTAGAGATTGTTCATATAGCGATGGCCTGGTATGGACATGGCATTGGAGTGGCAAAGACAGCAAATATTGCAGCGTGAGGAAGGCAGGCACCCATCGGGGCTGGCAGAGCCGAGTTGTCTTTGCTGCCTTCATGCCTTCCCTTGTGCACAACGAGAAGCTCTTTAATTACAGTCACCTGCTCCGTTTTACCACAGGAACCCAGGCTTGCAAGGCAAGCCCAGCCAAGAGATTTTTTAATGGATTTCCAGGAGTGTAACCGTAATCCCATGGCCATTTGGTGCTCTTGAGTTCAGACAGTTCGTTGAGTTACCGCACGTCAGCTGAGTGATGAACGAGCACATGCTCCTGGTTAGAAAAACATGGAAGCTTCAACTTCAAGGGAGGATGCAGGGACAAGCAGTTTGGGATGTGCTAAGAGGTGTTTGTGTGCTTAATTGCTGATCCATGACTTGCTGCCATGCACATGCAATAATGTGTCTGTTACTGCAGTAATTCAGGTGTAATTACGTGCCCCTCACTTCTGTCCCTGTGGTCTTAAAAGGAGCTGGTGTTTCCCTACAGCCTCTAAGCACTTTTTCAAATGTTTTCCCAAGCTGATGCTTCTGACTGTTCATCAGCCCCCTGCTCACCCCATTGCCATGCCCGGCTGTGCGTGTGGTCGTGGGTTGTGCTGGAAAGTTGGAGATTCCCAGCACTGCTGCATGGGGCCGGTTTGTTTGGTTGCGTTGGCTCCTCAGGCTTCCTGATTACGGTTACGGAGGCAGTCCGAGCTTCCCGTCACAGCAGGCACGTTTCCCCATCAGCTCTGTCCAACCTCCGGCTTCTCGAGCAGCTTGAAGGCAAGTGATGGGAGAGAGGTCACAAGAAATCACGGCACCGGGACAGTCTCCTGCCTCCGCTCCTGCCCATCCGCACTCACGAGCCGGGCAGGGCTTGGAGCTGCAGCCCCGCGTTCGCCCGCTCTGCTTGGGGAGCAACGGGCTGCAAGATGCAAACTCTGCCAGGAAAGCAGCAGCTTTCAATTGCTTAGCTTTGTAATTGCAGGAATTTTAGGGTTTGAGCAAATGTGTATATGTATAGGCAAATGGTTGGATGTACCAGGCCATGTATTGTTACAGGAGAAGTTACTGTATCGTAAGAAGAAAGTGCATTTTTCCCCCTGTTATTGTAAGGTAAAGCACAATGTTGCTGAAAGCCATTCATTTGCAACTGGTGGCCTCTGTCAATAATTATAATTACTAATAACTGCGCCAGGGGTGGATTCATTTTGGACTTCTCCTGGGGATTTGGATTCAAGGCTGAGGTCAGGCCAGGGCTTACAGTCAACAAACAAAATCTCGGGAACCATTTTCTTAATGAATGTTTTTTACTAAGAATAACAGAAATACCCAAGGAGCAGGATTAATCAATTAGACATTGCATATGGTCTACCGCTTTTAGGGCTTTTTGTGCTATGTGGTTCAATATATCACAGCCTGACTGTTCATATGAGAATTCACTTTTCTTTCTTTCTTTCTTTCTTTCTTTCTTTCTTTCTTTCTTTCTTTCTTTCTTTCTTGGCCTGGATCCCATACAAAAAGCAGACCAAACGCCAAGGATTCAGTTCCCCGAGTCTGATTTTTTTCCCCTAGAAATTCATGCAGGCTCAAACAAGAGATTTCTGTTTTAAACCACTAGTAGTAACAATAACAATTGAATTTAAAGGAATGTTTCTTATCTGGGAGTATTTTCCTGTAAGAAACTGAAAGGGATTTATAAGCAGCATGCAAATTCAGGAAAATGAGCGAGCTTACTAATGCAGATTGCGTAATATTAGGAGGATTCACCCAGAAATTGGACTTACTGATGAATATCCCTTTAATAAAGTTCAGAAATGCTTTTGTAGTCCTGAGACATGAGCTGCACCAATCACATCTCCATCCCGTAAATATTGGTGTATCACCCAGATATGAGGATGCCAACAGTTCCTGTAAAATGCAAGGTGGGTTTTCTATTTATTCTTCACATATTACAAATTTCTGATTATGAATCAGTAAAGAAGTTGCCACTGTACTACCCATATTAAGGAAACGTATTTCAGTCTGTGAATCCACCGATGCTAAAGCACAGATCTCTAATTCATTTTATTCTACCAATTTTATCTGTATCTGGGGAGTAAACAGGAAAGCAGGAGAAGCAAGATAAGGCAGTTAAGACCTGCTGTTCTGAAAGGAAAAAAGGGTTAATATTTTCAAAAAATGACTTCACCTTCGCTGAGATTTAGGTAGCTAAGGATACAATAACCTGTTAGGGCCAGTTTTGCCAAGGGACTTGCATGATTACTAGTAACTGGTCATCCAGCTATTGATTTCAGGGAGATTTTAGTTTCACCTGGGATTTTCGATGTTTGCTTACAAGATACAAAAGATTTGATTTAAATATCATATGGAGGACACTGAAGCTTGTTACTGGCTGCAGCATTAGTGATACAAACAAATAGTGCTGCCTTCCCAAGAGAAGATTTAAATCTTTTTGTTACTGGGCCAGTAAATGGAGAGAGGAATTATATATAGATAAGTATCAAACAATAAAGCTGGGGGGAAACAGGATGCATATTAGGTGAAATAGGCTCAGCAACCACAAAAAAGACGTGGAAGAGCAGTAGCTGGAGCAGCATTTATTACAGCGCTGCCGTACAGCGAGAGGTCGGGAGAGCTGTGTTTGCTTTTGCTCAGGCTTTGCAGAACTGCCTGTGAAAGGACACACGCCTGACAGCAGCAGGGACAGTTCAGTTTGGTGGCACTTGGGACTGGCAGCCAAGAGCACAGGAACAGCCTTTGCCTGGGCTGCCGTGCTCCGCGGGCACGGGCACGGCATGGATCCCGTTCCTGCTCACCTTGAACCGAGGCTGAGGGCACCAGGGTTAGCCCAAATTCACCGGCACAGATTTAACACAATATATGTGTTTTTCACTATAGAGGAGTTGATCCTGAAGGGTCATTTTGAAAGGCAGAGATGTTGACTTTAGAAAACCGAAATGCCAGCCCCTTTGGCTCAAGTGCTGCTTTC
>JAVCKT010026801.1:15772-26972 GCA_032273925.1 Rhynchotus rufescens | reverse complement strand
GGAGCACCAACTGCAGCTGCGAGAGGCAGCAGCCGGGTGGCTCTGGAAAGTCACTGTCTCAAAAGATGGGAAAAGCTGTGATACCCATTCAAATAGCAGTGGAAAAATAGATCCCTTATCAGGCGATTTCTGATCACAGATCAAACCCTAATGCCTTATAGCATCATCTACAAATACTTAGCAGAAACCAGATTAGAAATCTCAGTTACAGGCTTCTCTGGGCTTGTCTTGCTGTTGTTTGTGCTGTACACAGCGCAAGAGGACCCGGGCTATGACTGAGCAGTCCTAGATTTCCTCAGCCCCACCATGATACAAATCAGTAATCAAAGTCAGATCCCAAATCCTGCTTATTCCTTGTGCTGCTAGTGCTGAATTAAATGGTTTCACTGAAAACAGAGACTCTCCAAGTACCGTGACCAATGCTGGCTTGACAGCAGTGCCAAGCCTCAGCTTGGGTATTTTTCCTACGGGAAAAATACCCACTCTTAAGGAAGGAGCCATTCTTCCATCCATCCATAAGGACATGGAGCCATCCTTCCTCATCACCATCACCAAGAAACAAACTGAACCCTCTTAAGTGGTGCTTGGTTTGTGTTATAGCTGCAGAATTGGAACAAATCCACCTCTAGTGTACGCAGAGGCTGAGGGAGTCCTAGCAGTGCTAAGCAGGCGGATGGCTCCTGGAGGAGGATAGTGGAGCAGGGAAGGAGATCCACAGGGCACTATTGTAGGGAAATGGCTTTAAAGAAATAGTCTCTGGAGGAGATGGCTCTGAGCCAGGAGGCTCTGGGGCTTGGGTCATACCTTCCTTTGCAGCTTGAGCTGCAAGGGTAGAACTACAGCTCCCACTATCTGATGCTTTATAGGGAGCAGCTCCTCATCCATCATTCCCAACCACCCGCTCACTGCTCAGCTTTGTCCCAGCATGGCTACGTCCTCCACGGCACCAGCCAGCCCTGGAAGAGCTGCCAGTGCAGGGTTACCTGCAGCACAGTGGTCACCTTGGAGAGGTGGCCCCCAACAAGGACGCCGTGTGACATTCGGAAGCGTGTGCCACGAGGTGGCACCATGTCACTGCTAACCCGCTGCACAGGGTCACTCTCCTGCGTCCACAGCTGCATGAATCCTGCAGAGCTTGGGCCTCCAAGTGGGTTTCAGGGAAGCGGGTGAAGTGGGTCACCCAAACTCGGGCGACATTGGGGCCCCTTCACCACAAGGAAACAGTAGGAACAGAGTGCCTGACACTGCATCCTTCTTGGGTCATGCTGAGTCCTGTGGGGGTGATTCCACCACATGCCAGGCACATATAGCACTAAAATCTTCATTCTTTTCCAAAATGAAGAGGGCTGAGCAGCCCTCTTTCCTCTAAAATCTGGCCAGGGAAGGAAGCTGAGCACCTGCCCAGTGTTACAGAGCATCCTCTTTCCAAGGAGGAAGAGGATAATCTGTGCTAGAACCAGCCCAACAACAAATCCATATCACAACGACAAAGGGGACTTCATGCATAGCGAAGCCTGGACTCTGCAGTGCCCTTCATCCAGAGATGTCACCCAACATCCACTGTCTTGGCTAGGCCCCTGAGCTCCCACAACCTAAACAAGGTCCTGAGCAAAGTCCTGCAGCTGGACCCCATGTTCTGTAGAACCTGCATGACCCCATCACATTGTCCTGAGCAACACTGACACAGACCTTTTGTTGACCACAGGGTGATCCCACTGAAGCCAGGGAGACTGGTTTTGGATGCTCCAAGCAATGGATGCACCCCGGCCTCACCTAACAGAGGAAATAGGAATAGGAGCAATACGAACCTCTATCAACAGAAAAATTCCCCAACAAAGGAGAACAAATGGACATGTTGAGGATATATCCTACTATAACTTGTCCCATCTGCTCTTGTTTTACAGCATCAAGCAACTGGCCAAAAAAAGGTGAACTTTTTTTCTGAAGAAAAGGAGGAAACTGCTCCAAGTGAGCTCTCCTGAATCACTTCACCGTCCCTGGCAGCGCGTTCAACACTGTAATACACCAGTAATACCTACATTATTCCTGACACAACGCTGCGCAGCTGAACAATACATCTGCCAATTCAATTTATTCAAACAAGTTCCTTTGGAAGTGAGCAAAGCAAATCCAGGTGGCAATTATAGTATTCAGGCTCTGCCCTAGACTTGGGAAACAAAGGGGCAAGATAGGAGCGAAATAGCAAGTTCCGCTGGAAATCCCACAACTGCAGAATCCTAAGAGCTTTTGATCATACAGCCTCTGATATTCAGATGTAAAAGCCTTGTGTCATTGGGTAAGGAGACAGAGCAGCCCTACAATTGCTGTACTGTAGCATTTAACACTTTGTAATATCTCTGCTACAAAAATATATATAGAGAGACAGGTATATATTTTTGAAAGCACGCTAATATTTGGACTCCATGACCCATTATAGTGATGTTTAGTTGAAGACTAAGTACATTCAACAGCTACCTAACTAATATATTGCAAGCCCCACTGTGTCACGTACTGTCTAAGCAAGCTTACTGCAGTCAGGTAGGATGAAGGTTGCCTGTAAGGCTCTTTAGCATCCAGTTCAAAACTTGCTTAGATATCTCCAGCTGTGTGCAGAGTCTTACCAGATCACAGACCACATTTTCCAGACACGTTGGCATGGACAAATCCGCAGCCCGGCTCCAGGAACAGCCTTCCAGGTAGCTGGAAGAAGAAAAAGACTTGCTAGGAAGTCCTGTGTTGGCTTTGGGGGTTCAGGAAAGAAGCTTTCCCAGGCCTTGCTGAAGTACAACCACATATGATCTTCTCTTGATAGAGCCTGCAGAGACTTCTCTCTGCCCCACACTCCCTAGCCCTGTCCTTGGTCACAGAGACTCCCAGTCCCACTGCAGCTCCCCACTCTTCTGGCTGTTCTCACCACAGAGGATTTGCACCAAGGGGTGAACTTGACCCCAGATGTAGAATTAGGTTAAGCCAAAAGGTGGCAGCATCTTATTCAATATCGATTTTGCATGAATATTTCTCCTATTAGACATTTTTCTTTCTAATCATAGAACATTAGTTTGTAAATTACAGAGGTGGAGAGCAAATGTATTGCAACCTCTGGCAAACTGATATTTTAGCAGCAACAGTAAACTTTTTCAAATGGCAAATAATTGAAGGGAGCAAGCATCAGATAAAATTCATAAAGCTTTGGACCTACTGGAAGAAGACAAATGATATTTAATGGTCAGAGCTGTAAAGTAATTACCCTGGGCTCCTGGATAATAAATACATGCACAGCAAATGGGCTTTGACTGACCAGGTGCCCAGATGTAGCTCCATGGGGGGCCTGATGCTCTCTGCTCCTCACAGCAGTCAGGGAGGATACTAGGGGACAGCCTGAGCTGCCTTGGGTAGGAGACAGGCCCAGAAGCACTTAAGGCTTGTGCTACCACCCCATCCCTCTCCTCAGGACTGAAGCTGCTTCCCCAGCCCAACCCCTCCAAGCAGAAGGTACTAACCCCATTCAGCTGCAACTCCACTTCAACCAGCTGGGAAAGAGCAGGAGCCACTCCTTTTATAACCCTGCCCAGATGAGCCCTGTGATAGGCAGCAAAACAGTAACCCTTCGCCTGCCAAACCAGCTTCACTGCACCTTGCCCTGCTTCCAAATACACCCCTCACCGTGCACCTGAGCCAGGCACTGCTTGGTGGGGCAGGAGATCAGCACAGGCTTCCCTGGCAACATGCATGAAGCACCAAAGTGCTTTTAATGCAGGTGTCTAGAATCAGGGGCTGTTAGGGAAGTGCATCCCTGGTGCCCAATGGTCAGGGAGAAAATATGTTCAGCCACGTGAGGAGCTGGGAGGTTTCAATCTGGCCCATTCTTGGAGCTCCTCCAGCACCACAATCCATCTCTGAGCTGGTTTTGGGCAACCACAAGTCATCAGACATTGTTCCCTCTCCATCACCAGCATCCCTACTGCTGATGTGCCTCTGTCCCTTTGAAGAAGTTGCTTAGAAATTCATCAGCAATTATGCAAGCTTTAGTATTCAAAAAAGCACATGGATCTGAAAACAAATATGAAGCCGCCGCAGTATCGCTAGCTTTGCGCTGTCTGCAGTCCCTAGAAATTCTCAGTGGGATGTTTGAGAAGGATGTATATGTGTTGACAACATTAAATGATCCATTGCTCAAGGACAGAATTGAAACCATACGTCTCCTTCATGCAGACACTGATCACGAGCAGAGTGTTTTCCTTAAGCTACTCGTGGAAGGCCAGGCGCCCTGTCTCCCCGGAAAATGTGGATGTTCCCAGAGCAGACAGTGTGCACGCTGTCGTGCAGCGGGACACCAGTGATAGTGGGGAGACATAGGGACACCATCAGCAGGAAAAATGTCATTGTGGCTGCAGCAGCTCGGAGCACAATTGAGTGTGCCCCTCCAGTGCACCACCCTCTTCGTGTCACATCCCTAGGAGCAGCTCCGCTCCTGCACAGCCGGCAAGGGGACAAGGAAGCCACAAACTGCCCTGGAGGGGCAATAAGTCACCCCATTCTGCCTTCCCTGCCCTGATGCACAGTCACGGGTGACATGCGTCCCCGCGGCGAGTGGCAAAGCCACCATCAGCACGCGGCTCGTGCTCAAAAGCGCTGCTGGAAAACTGCAGCCTGCTCTGCACATGGAATTCCCAAGGACGGGAGGAAACTGGCAGACAACGCGGAGGATTAGGTGATTCCCGGAGGAGCACAAGAAACGCCGCAGAAGGTTGTATCGTTGCCCATTTCAGTGGAGCGATTAGGCAGCAGTCAATGCTGGGAGGAGGATTTCTGCCTGAGTTTTGGCCTGGCGGGTTGGCGAGGGTTCACCCAGCTATTAGCGGCACGAGGTGGGAAGACGCATTGCCCGGATGCCCTCCAACTTTGCCTTACTGGGCCCTTATTTAGGCACTGTTTTCCATTGTTTTCCTCCTTACTGAAGCAAAGGGTTTTTCTTTGCTCCCTTGTTTATGTTGGATGTTTATTTAATAGTCTGGCCAGCTTCAATTAGGTCTGTGATTACTCACAGATGACAGCCCCGGCATAGCAATGTTTATTCTCAAACTCTAGCTCCAAGTGTGGCCAGTGATATATTTAAGGAGAAGGTATAAATCCATTAATTATGGAATAGCTCTACCTATGGAAGTGAAATTTCCCTTTAAACCCAAGCAGTTAGCAACTGGGTAATAATGTACCAAGGACATCAGCATCTTTAACCGAGGGACTTAATGGCCCCTCCAAAAGCCTCCTTTGGTTGTGTTCTGCAGGCCTCTCTACTTTGTCACGGAGATGCGAAGCACCTTGCTGCAAGATTTGTGTTGTATAAAAAAGAGTTTGTCACCTCTAAGGGCGTTACGTGATCTGTGTCTGGGTAAAACCTTGGATGGTTTGTTCCTGACATGCCCTGTGTTACCCACACAGGAGAGCAGTTCTGCTCAGAGTTCCCTAGGAGGAGGATGTATTGCGAAAGGATCATCTGAAGTCACAGCCTTGACCAGGTTTTGCTTCTCCAGAAAGGTCAATGGAAGTCCCTGGTCTCTTTGGCTTCCAGCGACAGAGCATTTTTAGATCCCAGAGACTTCTGCTGTTGTAGGAGCCAATGTGTCCGTCCCTACTAGCTTTGTACTCAAACTTTAGCCAACCAAGGGCTGTAGTACTGGAAATACCTGAGGTGAGGTGGCTTTGGGATGGCCAGGAGGAAAGGTGGCTCTCCACATTCTCACCACTCACCAAGAACCATAGCTGGACCTGCTGTACAGGAGCATCCGAAGGAAAGAGCCCTGTCTCCCTGGCAGGGTGCTGGAGTGGGAACAGCTTCCGTACATCCCTACAGGTCAATCTGTTGTTTGGAGGTTTCAGCCTTTGGAGTTTAATTAGCAGCAAACACTCTTATTGAGAACATGAAGGTGGGATGCAAAGCCAGGCAAGCCAGTGGCCCCGTGCCCCGACTGGTGTGTCCAGCACCACTCAGAATTATGGCTGTGCCCCCCAGACCACTCATGCTGCAGACAAGCACCACAGGCCAAGGCTCAGACCTGCCCAGGGGGAGAATCGACAGGGAAGCTTTAGGAAGCAGAGAAACATTCCGGCTTTAATTCACAGAACTCTTTTGTTTCAACCACATATAATATTTTGAAATTATGAGTCACGGGAACCTGAGTGAGCTGAAGGAGAAGGCGTGATCTGTGAGGCCAATTAAGAGGCCGATGGCACATCGTGAAATGGGAGCCCCTCAAGGGAGGCCAAGGTTACATAAATAAGTGTGTGAAAGAGCTGCACTGAATCTGCAGACACTCAGCCACCAGCGATGCCCCTTTGAGTCGGGGAAAATTAAATATAAATAATAAATGTTTAACCACATAGCAAATAAATACAATAAGGCACCTTTAAAAATTATACTAATATACAGCAAGCCGTGGTCCTTGTGCCCGTGGTGGCTGAGTGTCTTCTGGAGATGACAGACAGCACGATGGAGGGGCTGCGTTGCGGGTCCCTGCTCGGCTGGTGTTGTCTCCTCTCCAGCTCTGCCGTTCTTGTAAGGAACCCCAGAACAGCATGCAATAAAAAAATAAACAGCAAAACTGAAATAAGTACAAAGCTCAGCCAGGAAACATCAAGTCTTTCTGGGCTTGTCTGATCCCCCAGAGCCAGATGCCACCCGCCTGGGAGCAGGATAAGGACTTGAGTCCTGGAGGAAAAGCCCAAAGTTTCCTTGTACCGATGCAAACACTCAGTGAGTGCTGTGAGCTCCCCAGAGTCGCTCTGTGTTGGAGCTCGCTTTGCAGTAAGAGCTCCACTTCACCGTTCCCTTGTTTTACTGCTTCCTTGGAAGGTGGGAAAAGAAATGAAATGGAGATATAAAAAAAAAAAGGGGTCATTTATAGTTAAGCACATTAGGATGGAGGAGAGAGAATAAAACGGTAAGAATGGCTTACTTGGAGGCCTACAGGGACTTGTTCTCTGGTACTGGCATGGTCGCTTGAACCTTTTGTGCTCTGCTGCAGCGCTTGGACCTGGGCTATATATCACAAAGCTTGCCACGGTGTGCTGTGTATAAACCCCTAACGGTCCCTAATCCCAGACTTCTCCCACTTGTGCTGGGAGTTATAGTTTATAGGTGACTTTTATAGATGGCCAAAGCGACGGCTCCAAACTCACATGGAGCTGAGTGGAGAGGCAGAGAGACGTTCCGGTCCGTCACTGCTGCCATCCAGCCCTTCCCACAAAACAGCCACTGGGCCTGGTGGCAGTGAGATGTTGAGGGCTTCATCAAATACATCACAGCTAGTAATTAAATGCCTATCAAGTCCCTTTCCTATGATGTAATTTCATTTCTCCCCAAATTCTGCAGGGAAGGAATAGGACAAAAGGGCTTCCTTGCTGTGATTATACATTCCCGGGCAGTTTAATTATATTCTTCAGCTTCTTAAACACTTAAACAATAAACCCACAGAGAGCTGCCATCTCACTATAGGTAGTTATTGGTTTACTTCCCAGCACCTGGGATTTGGTTCCACTTTTGCTGTATGTCCCTGGCACCAAACTCCTCATGGGGCTAAGCTGGCTGTCACCAGGGAGTCAGGGATAAATTCATCGTCACGTTTATGTGACACAGAGTGGCAGGTGACACTGGGATATGGTTTTCTTTAGCTCCCTAGCATCTGACCACCTTTAGTTTCCAATGAAACACCTCAAACACCATCAGATTAACACATATAAGCTGCTTCTGTTCTATAAAATGTTCTTAGTATGCCAGCATGTACAGGGAACCCTTGGTCCTGGGGATAAATATAGCGCCCAGAACTCTTTGCTGGTTTTGACATTTGAATACAAACACAGATATTCTCCAGCCTATACATTGTTTCTGTATTTCTCCTCATGGCTTCATTAGACTAATTTGCTTCCAAGTTGGAGGATGAATAATGAGCCTCAGCCTGTGGATGCATAATTAAGCTTTGATAGTGAGTGTTTTTACCTAACCTTGTTTTCATATCGTTCCTCAATACCTAAATTACATGCTAGACTTTTGCCTCTGTATTAGGCACAAATCTACCTGCAAGAAGTGCAACTATGGCCCATTCTCCTGGGAAGAGGATGGTGCCCCTAAGTGACACCAAGGAGAGACACTAAAGGCAGGGGTGGGGGAACGTGTCATTTCAGGCAAATCTAGTCAGAATAATAATGTTAAGGAAAAGAGAGGGGACTAATAAAAATATATATGTGTATATATATATATATATATTTCTCCTGCTTGGTCAGCACAACCACCCCACGCAGGCTCCCTAGAACGTTTGGGATTTGTATGTCAGTAATTCCTTCTCTGGTGGGATGGTATATAACACCTATGATAACACGTTGTCCAGGGCCTCCTGAGGCATCCCATGGGACCTGCTGGATTTGGTAATGTGGGCCCAAAATTCTTTAGGGTTTTCCTTTGGTCCCCTAAGTTGCACTTGGCTTGGTTTCTGCAGTTGCCATACTTGCCTGCAAATTCCCCGGCTTGTTCCTTATTCCCTGCATGTCCTGCGAGAGCCTCCTTGGCATTACTTGACCATTAAGTTCTCTCTGCTTTCCTGGACATTTTCTTCAGCCTTCCTGTTGTTCTTTTCAGCTCTGCAGGGTTTCTGGCAGGCTTTGCCACTGATCTTTTTGGCCTCTCACTGCTCCGACCGCTGTCGTGAGGATTTTCCATAATTCCCTGGCTGCAAGGGTGATTTTAGGGATAAGAAAGCAGAGCAATTGCTTAGGGCCTAAAAGAGCCCCTCCGGGCCAAGGCATGGAGCAGAGCACGTCTCACACACAGCAATGAGCCAAACCTCAGGCTCTGTCCTGGCCTCTCAGCTTCTCCAGTAGGAACAGGGAACTTATGGAAGCAGTAGTGCAAGGCACAGAGGCAGGGAGCCCTAGCAGGTACTTAGTACAAATGTTAATAGCGTCATTGTTTATACTGTAGGATTGGAAGGGGTCTCCTGGGTCATCTGGGGCATTGCCCTTCAGTAACTCAATCCGTGCTCAAACTATCCCAAGGGTATTTTTAGTCGATTCATGAATCCTTTTAGGAATTCGGCCCAGCGACCTCCGTCAGCAAGCGTTTCTTTTGCCTAATTGACTTCCCCTTTCTGAATTCCCAATTTTTATACTGCCTTTATCGTTTTAAACCTTGCCTTCCTCCTGCAGTATCATCCACTGACGATTTTAAGCAGCTTGTTCCCCTATGATTACTTCCTTTTTTACATTAGAGTTGCCTCCACTGCACTTGCTACCAAAGCCCCCTTGCCTGCAGGGCTGGGTTTACTTGGTGCCAGACCAGGGGAGATCCACCAGGAGATCACAATTTGACTAGACCAAAAGGCAAGGAATAAGACCCAAATACACTGGGCAGCCCTTCAGTGAACTCCCTTCAGTGACAGACTTGGGAACAGAGTTGCAGGGACAGGTTACACCTCAGCTTTCCCATCATGTTGACTGCAGTACTCACCTGTGTGGAGCATCCACATTTCCTTGAAGTCTTCATCTACTATTGGAATAATAACAGAGAGTGAAGGAAAAGAAAGGGAGTTAAACAGCGGCCTCTGTTACTGCATTCTTTTTCTGTTGTGCATATTCTTCTATTTTGATCCCCTGCTCTGTGCCATGTTGTCCTTGCATTATTAATTGCAACAGATCCAATCTAGAGACTGTTACAAGGAAATGTGTTTTGAGATAAAGTTGTGGGAAAGGTGATAAAGACATAAGTCAAGGGGCTGGCAAAAACACATATCCTCCAGTTGAAGAGGTCTCCATGCCTGCACTGACCCTCCCTGCCCTGGGGTCACTGTCCTTTCAGACCTTCTGGCTGCATGGCTCGTGTGTTTGCTCCTTACCTGCTTAGTCAGAATAAGCTGAATTAACTCTGGGAAGTTGAGCACACAGCTTTTGTTAATGTGACTTGATCTGCTTGGTGTAACTTATGGAATATCCTCAGCAGCACATCTGACAGAGGGATAGCCCCCAACGTGGGACAGTTCTGGGCAGCTGTGTCTTCTCTTGCACAGGCCATTATGCACACACCAGACCATGACACAGGCCATTATGGTCTGGTGTTCATGCATCTTCATTCTGTCTTTTACAGTTTTGGCCTAAGAGTAACAAGAGGAGGTGGTGAACCTGAGAACTCATCTCACGTGTTGCAGGACTTTGAACCAGCTGCCAACCCTTCAGAAGATTGACATTAAGCATTATTTCTTTTGTGCAACTTTTCCATATCAAAGGACAAGAAAGGAAGAAGTTTGGTGCAGTGAACACAAGCTATTTAGTGAGGAAGAAGGACAAATCATCACATGCATTTTGGACAGACAGTTACCTGTATTTGCACTCTCCTCCAGACAAACAGATTGCAGCAAAGACCAACAGCTCCAAAGACCAACAGCTTCCCAAACACTTGAGCAAGAAGTTCTTCAGACAATTGTTCTTCACACTTGTTCATCTATTGAGCATTGAGGGACGCAAACATGCTCCAGTTCAGCAGATAAGCAAGGGCCTGACCAGTTGAGTAAAAGCCACTGTGGCAACCCTTCCCCTCCAAACACCAGCTGAGCTTCAAGCCTAGCATTAAATCCGTGGTTTGAGAATTTATAGGCCCACCTGTGTGGTTTGTTAGACTAAAGACTGAATGACCTAAATGAATCCATGGATTCAGCCAGACAGATTTTTTTTAAATAAACCATACAGAAACACAAGCTTTAGAAGACAATTCATTTTTCCTGGGAATGCTACATTTTAGAGAAAAAAAATAGCTGTTAGATGTAAATGAGCTGATTTGATGAAGTCAGCAGAGCTGTATGCAGGATAAAGACTATACTCTGTACAGCAGTCTCCAATACATCATTGGAGCCAGCTGGTAAATATTTGCTTCTTCAAGTGATCCACTGAAAGGTTCCTCCATTCCTATCATACCATTATTTTTGCAAATTACCTTTACTCTATTGGAAAGCAAAAACTTAAATTCTGACTTTTTAATTGAAAAAAGGGGAAAAGGCTTTAAAAATAACAAAAACATCTACTCTAGCTTCTCCAGGTTTATATAAGTACCTTCTAATTTGTCCCCAAACTGTTCAATAGTTAAATGAAACCCATGAAAAGAACATTTTTTTTGCATAATACTGTCTGTTCTCTACCACATCTCATGATGCAAGCATGATTT
>JAVCKT010026800.1:0-12330 GCA_032273925.1 Rhynchotus rufescens | reverse complement strand
TTTGCTGGTCAGGCAGATGATGGGAAGGACTGGGGCCACCCCTTCTGTTCCCTGTGGATGCTTAGCTTGGTGGGGCCAGACCAGTTTGGGTCACTTGGAGCAGTGCTTGTCTGTACAATGGGTATAACCTCTCAGGTTTGTTGGTAGCATTCAGTTTGGTATCAGGTATTAGTTTCAGTTCCAAATTTAGTCTTTTTTTCATTTCTTTTGCCCAGCTTTTGCTCCTAACTCCCTGCAAGTGCTTATGGGTCTCTGCTGCAGTCCTCCTCCTCCTCCCGCAGTAACCTTTAGTCTCATCATCAGAGGAAAGCTAAAAGCCATGAAAACTTGCCCTCAGAACACTTTTCTCATTAATCCCTTGACTTTGTTTGAATGGAGCCCAAGTGTTTGAGTTGGACCACAGCTAGGTGAGCTGTGACAGCTTGAGTATATTACTGCCTTGTATAACAGCCTGGTATGGTATCAAACACCTTTGTTGCCTTCAACCTGTGGCTTGGGTGCCCACTGGCACCTTCACTACCTGATGGGCTGTCTCTCTTGATTCTTCTTCAACCATTTCAGCTGGGGAAGTTGAATAAAATAGTCCCTTATTCTGTTTGAAATGTTTAGAGAGAAATGTTAATAAACATTGTGACTGGTTTACCCAAGGTGTTCGATATGCCTGATGGCCAGGCCAGCACTGCCTGTGTTAACTCTGGTGATTGCCTAAAGGTTGGAGCTGATTTTACCCCCAAGAGTATTATAAAACGTTCAAAGATTGTATTGTCCAAGTGAAAACCCCCTCTCACAAAGGACCTTTAACTTGCACACAGTCAAAGTACGCTCACCTGGGAAAAGGGCTTGAGCCAAACATTTCCCAATAAGAGAGCTGGGATACAAAGGGCACCACGAATAATTGGAACATTAGCAGGCAGAAAGCTGTAACTAGCCCTCCTGTCCAGGGAGGCATGACCTGGAATCCTGATCAAGGCTATTTTGTCTTGGGGACAGCTTCCAGTTTGGAGAGACAGGCTCATGGGAGGGGAGGCTTCCTAGCGCGTCACCTTGCCCTGGCTGACCTCAGTGTATCGGCCTTTCGCACTACATGACTCTGTGCCAGCAAGCTTGGGTTTACTGATGTGTTTCAGACTCATTAAGGCTGGTTTTCTTTAGTGTTTCTAATGAAATTCTACCTCCCCAGAAGTATATGTGCACACAAGAAAAGAGACCCCAACTGAAAAACGAAAGGAAACAAGAAGAGCTGCACAGGCGTAGCAAACTATTTTCTTTCTTTGCTTTATTAACATGCATCAATGTGCAACCTCTTTCCTAAAGCACGTGAGGTAGTACAGATATTTCCTAATACAAAGATCAGAAAAAAAGAATGTTGTTTGTTTCTTTTTTTCCTCTGAAAGAAACAGCATCTCTGCAGTTGTCATAGCTTTCAAAATTAACCCTGAACATGGAGCAGCATCAAAGCATTTAGGGAAATGCAGAGAATTGGAAGCTGGTTGATGTTTAAATAGAACTCTTGCTAAACAAGGAGTTTTCTTAAGAGCTTTTTCCCTAGTAGACTTTTTGGCTAGTTTTAATTTCAGACTAGAAATGAAAGCAGCCTCATTGAAAAATCCACAGCCAGAAATTCAGTTCATACAAAAACTGTTTACTTTTAATATCACATATTGAGGGGTGAGGGGGTTTAAAGTGTGGGTGGTTTTGTTTAAGAAATCTGATCTGTCTCTGAAATTTGGCTTGCTTTCTGTCTTTAATCCTGTATTGAGAAATTGGGCAGGAGGAAAGCTTTTGGATGGAAGGGATGAGGTGAAGAAAAGCAAGAAGCAAGATGGTGTTTTTGAGATGGAGTTGTCATTTCACAGCATTTTTTCACAGCATTTGCTGTGAAATGTGACTGCAAATCTTGCTCATAAAACAAGACTAGCGTTACCTTCCTTCGTCTGGTGGATTCTTGGTCTGTATGCGAGGACTGTATGTTTTAAGTAGGGACTATGCTGACAAAATTGCATCCATCTGCTTAGGATGAGTTCTCAAAAAGTGCATTTAAGCAGACAGAAAACCAGACAAGCTTGACACTGTGTTTATGTATGTGCTTGGATATCAGTGGCCTATATTGTATGGAAGTAATATAGCACGTTGACTGCCGTTTATCCATTACCCATTTCCACAGGTGTCTTCACCTGTAGATATCATGATTTATGCCTATAGTCCCAATGCCAAAAACGAGGCTAGAAATAATATATATTACATTTCCTACAGCAAAAATCCTCATGACATAGTTAATGCCAGGGCAGGAAGCTTTTGCTTTTCCACAGCAGCTTTACTTTAGCAGTGATGCTCTAGGGGGTCTGTGGAATACACAAGGTGTCTTGCTTTTTCCTTTGTGTGTGTATCTACACATATATTGCAGATCAGGAGCTAGAGGAAAGGTAGTAATAGTGGTGCCTCTGTGGTGTTGGAGTTGCCAGCTCATGAAGAGTGCACTAGAGATTGCCTTTAAATGCAGTGCGTTAGAGTTTGAGAACAGAAAATAAAAATCTAAAAGAGTAAAAATGAAAATCTGTCCCGCTTGTTGCAGCAAAACCAGGGAGTTATAAAGGACCTCTGAACAATATTGAGTTTGGGGTAGCACAATCACATCACGAAAGATTTACCTTCACGCTGCAAACTCAATACAGGGCAATAACAATCTATTACGAGTAGAGCAATGCAACGTCAACGGAATATTTAAAAGAACTAGACAGAACCTTTAAATCACCAAAATTGAGTTAGGCTCTCCCAAAAGGAAATGCTGTGGGGACAATTCCTAGCAGGATTTTCCAAGAGGTGTTTTTAATTTATTGATAGTTATATTTAATGAATATCTGGTGTGGCCTGTAATTTTGCCACTCCTGTAAGTCTAATGTTTATCGTGCATGGGTCATAGTCCTGCTGCTCATAAGAGCTGGGAGGTCAGAAAGGGAAAGGCCCCAGTCCTTGAGGAGCAATTAGAGTGTCCAAGTGACAGCAGTTGCTGTGCACGAATGCGCCTGCGTGCTCCGCGGGTCAGTGCAAGTGATTCTGTCTGAACTGCTCTGTTTGGCAGCAGTCGGGCTTGTAAGATGCACAAAATATTTATCATAGATGCTGCCTCCTAAGTGGGTGAGTCGGTCTGCAGCGAAATGAGCTGTGATGGATGCTGTGGGTCTCTGAGGTCTGATTGCAGAAGTGACAAATGCAGCAAGTGTAGGAGGAGACAGAGATGCTGCTAACAGGGGGTATGGTATGTTCGAGTCCTCTGCAGACTGCAGGAGCAATAGAGGGACTGAGGGCAGGGTGATGGCCCTGGCTTGTGGGTTTTGGTGATGGAGAGCAGTACTCCAAGAAAAATCCCTTCAGAGCCTTTGTCTTTATGCACCAGGCTAAAATGCCATTGACATTGCTGATGCTATTTGGTGTGATTTCCTATAAGCAGAGGTGCCCAGTCATCTTCCACTGTCCCCTGCTCCCTTACCTTAGGTCAGCAATACAAATTCTCCTTTAGCCCCTGACTAGGAGAATTTGTCAAATTTTAGCTTGTAAACAAGAATATTAACTGTCTAGTGACTAGAATTATGGTAGGCAAATGCCAGCTTAACTAGACTGGGAAATGTCCAGCAGACGAAACCAGATTCGAGAGGGTGAATGCCACAAAACAATCTTGCCCACCTGTGTCTCACTGGTATATTTGCTGTAAGGTGTAACAGAGTATGTATAGAGCCATCAGGAGGCAAAATAGGAATTATTGTACACCCACATTTCAGGTGGATTTGATTCCGATTAATGGAAGGTAGTTAACTGCCTTCAAATCAAAGGTAATTCAGTGCAGGTCAAGGGATTGAGTTAACTGCAAAAAGCCTCTTGCTTAAATCCCCAGGTGATACCTGACACACCCGAGCACCAACTTCTCAGATGGGAGCAGGGAAGATAAGCTGCAAGTCACACAGTGGTTTCTTTGCATTTGGCCCAAGAACCGAGCTTAAAAATACAAACAGGCTGTACTGCGCAGAGGGCGAAACGCTTAAATGTCAGCACAGCATTGTGAGGACTCGATCTGTATGCACAGCAACTATCGTGTGTACGGCAGAGAATAGCGCTTGTTTCGTGAAGGGAAGCGGGAATAAAAGCCCTGTATCCTGTTTTACCATTCCCAGGTGGCTTTGAAAAAAAAATTCTTTAGCAATTAAAATGTTATTGACCTCGGTGACATGTGTATCGTGTCTTTCAAAGCCAACAGTAAATATACAAAATGTTTATGTAAATATATATGCATATGCTTAGTACAAGTACCAGTCAACTGAAGAGACTTTTCTTCAATGGCTTATGGAAATGTCCTGTCTTTTCAGGGGGTAGCGAGACCCATTTATTAACTTGTGCTTTTTCATGCTCTTCAAAGGGACCATTGTAGGAGTTGGGACCACATAATCCCCTGTCTTTACACTGAGGAGAGGGGTGAGGAGTGCAAGAAGCCAGGTTGTTCCCAGCTGCTTATGAAAGAGTTGGGTACCACTGTAATACATATGTTTTAGGTAACAGAACAAGTGTTTTCTGAGTCTGGAAAATGGCCTAGGCACACCTGGAGAAAGGGTCTGGGATGCAAACTCATCTCTACTGAGTCATCTTTACTGCAGTAGGTAGTTTAGGGGCCCGCGCCCTTGTTCATGATGCCTTTGGGAAGGAGGCCTTCTCCAGGCTCTCTTTTTACCAACTTCAATTCCTTCAATGCTTAGCAGAGGTGAGGGTGTTATCACATCTCAGGAAAAATGCAGGTTTTTAGGGCAGGAGGGCAAAAAGTTCAGCAACTGACTTTTTGTGTGAAAGGCTCGTCCTTGTGGAATAGCTGTTGGGTTTTCCCTGCCTATATGTGTTTCTTCTGCCTGTTCTTTCATTTGGTTGCTACAAAATTTGAAATGTATTTGGTATTTTTTTAAAAAGAGGACAAGAGTTTACTTGCTTCCTTTTTGCATTTTCTATTATCAAAAATCATAACTTATGTGACAGAAATGCACCAGCATTGAACAAATCTAGTGATAGGGACTTTTGGTAGGAACTGCCTTCCCCTGAGAGGGAAAAAGATATGTTTTTTTTAAAAAAAGACCAGCTCAAAAGTCAGAAAGTAAGTGGGGAGGTGTTTCCCACCCATAAATTCTCATAGAGCTTGTGTTTTCACTTCTGTGATGCTAATAGTTCCCCTCTCTAATTTCTCAGGCTAATTAGCCTATCTCTCCCATGCAGATTGGGGGGATGAAAACATAGCTCCACGCTTGACTCTCTGATGTTTGGGCAGACATCTTGAGAACACTGATCTAACTGATAGTTGGCTATTTTATAGGGCCTTAAAAGCCTCTAAGAAAGTCGCAAGGCCCATTAGACTTTCTGTCATGCATATGATGAGGAAAAATATACCAACATAAAGCCTAGGTTATTGTCCTGCTGCGACAGCAGCAGCTATTGTGCCGAGGGGCTTTCTGGACGCTAGCTCCACCTGAGGGTTTCTGTTCTGCTGGCTGGTGGCGTTTCGAGGACGGTCCCGAAACAGAGGGGGCTTTGTGATGGGCTCCCAGTGACCCGTAAGGAATATAACACGCAACCTGGTGGTTTGACAAGGTGGAAAAGCTCAATAAAAGCAGAGTGACCTCTTTGAGTTTCCTGTTTCAAGCCTTACTGCTTAGTTCCTTGCACAAGGTTTGGTTTGGAGACCGGGCACAGGTTACGTTAAAGCCTCTTTTCGTGGTAAGTGGAGCTTAGAGATGTTTCTGCTGTGGCCTCTCCTCTCCAGTGTTTTGAGGCAGGAGACACTTTCACTTTTGTAGAGGGCCACACTTGTTTTGCACCACCAGTATTTTGCATCTCCATTAACAGAGCAAGCAATTAAGAGCAAAGGATAAAAGGTGTTTCCCAGTTTTTGCCTCATTCTGTGTTATAGTCTGAGTAGGTCTATAATCAACCTAAGTAATTACTTGTTTTTCATTTTAAAGTTGTTATTGTCCCTTTAACAGTATGTAATATGCCAGTAATTAGTCCTCTTGTGCTAAAGAATCTAGAAGAGCTCATGAAGTGGGTCACCACCTATGCCTGTAAGACCAATTTGGAGGTATCTTGACGAGAGCCCCCTAGGAGAAAGACCATATCTTGCATTGCCATAACTTTTGGTATTTTAGATTTCTTAGATGGTCTGAATGTGGGATGTGAGTCTGGGATAATTGAAAGAAAAAAAAAGAAAAACAAAGGACAAGTGCTGAAATGACATCAGATGCTTCAAAATGCTCCCAGTATTTCTCAGACTGCTTAGAGCTGTTGAAAAGGCTCGCTCACTTGGTTACCCTCTACACTTAGGGTGCTTGTGGTCTGCAGCAGTTGTCTGCTTTAGTCCGAGCACTTAGCGGTTGCAGGCAAGAGTTTCCAGCGTTTCCAACGTATATGTTAGGTGTAAATGCTCAAGGCAGAAGTGATTTTTTATTACCCAAAAATACTTGTTTGCATATGAGCACCTTGAGGTAAACAGTCTTCTTTTAGATCAGAAGTATTAGTTCCATTCCTTACTAAATCCCGCTTTACTCTAGCGGTTATTTATAGCAGGCTGGGGCCGCTCTTACTGTGACTTTGCTCACGCCACGGCCCGGGGCTTTTCCTCGGCCTGGCGGAGCCGTGTCGCGGGATGAGAATTGATGTTGCTTGTAGTGGCCCCTGCGGGGCCGCGCTCGCTGTCACCGTGGTCCCCGCCACCTCTGCCCTGCT
The DNA here is from genome assembly GCA_032273925.1 of Rhynchotus rufescens. Lineage (NCBI taxonomy): Eukaryota > Metazoa > Chordata > Aves > Tinamiformes > Tinamidae > Rhynchotus > Rhynchotus rufescens. The sequence goes on along the minus strand of JAVCKT010026800.1, from coordinate 5,580 downwards.
GCGAGGGGCCATGTCAGACAGAGCCCCCTGCCACGCAGCCCTTTGACAGGGCCTTTCTTGTGTGCGCTGTCCCCAGCCCCAGCAGCGCCGCCTCGGGGGAGGCACAAGGCCCGGACCGGGCCTGGCGGCAGGGCGGGCGTGTGGGAGCAGTGTTGGTGTCTGGTGGGACTCAGGCGGCCGTGCACTGGGGCTCGGGTGCTTCGAGGTGGGCAATGAACTGCCTGGAGAGGCTGCCCCCAGCAAGCCCTGTGTGCTCTGAAGCACCTGAGCGCTGGGAGGGTTTCCAAAAGCGCAGGAAGCACAGGGCAGGTTTGAATTGCTCCACTCAGTTATGCATGGCCAATGTACGTGTGAACATAAGTCCAGCACTTGCGAGTGAGCCGGGAGGTCCTGCAGACAGCAAGTCTGTGTTGTGTGCCTGCCCCTGATCATTGATTCAGGGTCTCTGTCTTCACTTCTATGGCTGCATGTGTTTTTTCTTCTCCCCTCCCCTCAGCAGCTGACAGGCTGGATGATGAATCAAAAGGGTTGCGCATAGGGAGACCTAGGCAAAGAAAAGATGATCTGGTGATTAAGGCAGAGCCAGTAGCTTGCTCTTATAGAAGTGGTCAGAGTTATCAGCTCACCCCTACCCAAGTTCTTCTCATTTCCTTTTCTTTCTCGTAAAGAAATTCAGTGTGACCATTTACAGGAGTAGTGAAAGCTTACAAAACTGTGTACTTACCTGGTGTCCTGAAGGCTTTGGAGGGTTAATGTCCCTATGTTGGATGTTATTCCTATTCTTTTCCTAAACTCTGATTTGACTGCAAGGCTTTACTGATCTTATCCTTCTCCCTGAACCTTCTTTCAGAGAGTGTAGGGAATCTTTCTGTTTAAAGATTGTAGAACCTACATGGATGACTTTGGAGGTTGTTCCCATTCAAAAGTCAGGGTGTGCTTGCGGAGTCAGGTCTTACGGCAGTGAAGGTGGAAGCAGCTTGTATGAATGAAATGTCCATCAACTCTGTTAGAGTAATGCACCACAGATAGGCCCACTCCCTCCCTGTACCTCATTTTGCCTGGATCTCTCCTTGGCCAATCATGTTGTTCTTGGATTTTTCCAGGTAAACTTCCAGACTCCCAATATAATGTGAGTTAACAGCTGTGCCCTCAGCCTGCATCACTCCTTCATGCTCTAATTGAGTTCAGCTGAGTTGTAGACCCAAAGCCTCTTCAGCTGATTTGTAGATCTGAAGCCTCCTTACTTTGCAGAGCGAAGAGTGCCTGTTGCTCTGCAGTGTCCTGTGTCAGTGTTGGCTTTTCTCACAGTACCTGGAGGTGTCAACCTTCTGGGCACGATGCAAGTTATTTCTTCCTGACATGGTATAAGAGGGTTGAGGCTTTGAGGGTTGAAGGATTTATTGCTGACCAGAATGGAGGTAACGTTATTGTGTCTGCTGGTGCTTTTCTGTTCTTGAGCAAGATGTGCAGCTGTTGTCATGTCTCTTTGTGGTGATTTAAAAAAGGCTGTGTAGCACATAGGATTATAGATTCATACTTGAGTTTGTTTAGAATGAATAAATGAGACTATGTAAAGCAAATGCCCACTACATTTTAAGAAGAGTTACTTTGTGGATAGCTTTATTCTGGTTTTCATCATATGGAATTGAGTTTGGTTTTCTTTTTCAGCCTTGTTGAGATGAAAAAGACTTATTCTATGCACATAGTGGGGTGTTTTGGGTTTTTTGTTTGTTCTTTTTTTTTGAAGCTTTACATGCATCTTTAGCCTCATTATCAGTTTGGGTCCTATGAGCCTGCACAGTTAGGGAAGCTTGTAACATGCACATGTAATGCTTCTCCTAAGCATATATTTTCCCAACCTAATTAACAATATAGCATCTGTTTTCATAAGGGCAAAGAATATGCAAGTTAAAGCCTAGTCAGAGAGTTGATCGGAACCCTGGTGAAAAACATGAGGTTTGCCTCTTCCTATCAGCCTGTGTGAAAGTCATTAGCTCTGCTTTTGTAACTGTGTGCAGTAAAGCATATGCTGTTTTGATTTTTCTTCTAGAGAACACTAAGCTTTAATCTCCGCCTTGTCCTAGTCCTACTGTAGGCTACACATTAAGCTAGATCTCTAGTAAACAATCCTGCAAGGTTTTGCGTGCTGTTTTTTCATGTTCAGGAACCTTTTTGAGATATGGAGGTGCTCGTGCCTGCATCCATGTACTACCCCAGCACCTTATTTCTATTGCTGTTCATGGCAGTGGATCCTAAAGACCTTTCTGAATCCTAACCTGATCTCGCCCCTGGATTATGCGCATAGAGATCTCTCTCCTGGGCTTATTTGCTGTGTGTCACTCTAGTGATGGGAGACGTTAGTCAAGGCAGGTTGGCGAGTGTGTTTATACTCCACTCCAAAATGAAACTTGGCCCAAGAAGCCAAGTATTTTCCATGTGAAAGATCACTTTATTATGCTAGGATAGAAGCGTGCAAAGCCTTGAGTTGTGTGAAAACTAATGCCACTGTTCCTGGGCACTAATGGCAGTACTCATACAGTCACCTCAGAATATTTGACCAAGGCAAACCACACACAAAATAAGTCTGTTAACAACCTCAAGAGTTACTCAGCCTTATTAGTATCATGATAAATGGATGAACTGGTTAAAATTTCATGTTCAGGTCTGTATTCCTCCTTTTTAAAATATTCTTGGCAAAAGCAGTGACATGTCCTTTAACTGGCTGATGAATGCTTGAAAAATGCTTGAAAAAATGACTTTAGACTTGAGACGATCTATTGGCTAGCAAAAAATTCATGCCTCCCAGTGGAGGAAGATGGCTTTAATGGAGAAAAGTCAAGAGGTGTGCTGCATATTAAAGGCACCTAAAGCTTTTTTTGTTGGGGAGGAGGAGGTAGGGGGCAGGAATGAGAAGAAGGTCAAGGAGGAAGACAAAATGATAAGCTGCTCTTTGAATAAGAATCTTCTCTAAGAAGCAGTGTCCTAGGATGTACCAACTCTGCAGTAAAGACCTCACATCTATTTAACATGGAACTTAGGGTTCTTGGCACCATCTAGTATGTACTGTCATGATTTAAGGTGTATTTTTTGATGCATGATATCTGTCTTAGATGGGCTGAGACCAAGAGCAAACATGAGGAGACCATATTTTTCAGGAGAGAAGTGAAAGCATGAGCCTTAATCACAGACCTAAATCAATATATGGCCAAATAGGATTCTACTGGAACTTTGTATCATCACTATGCTGAAAGTAGTGACTAGTTGTCTGAATCATAATATTTTTTCCATCGAGAACCCAGTAACAAATAGGTTTTAGGTGAGGGGAGGAGAGGAAAAGTGTGCCATGGAGCTGGAATCATTTGTGCATGTAAAACCTGATAACCTGCTGCAGGTTTTAAAACTGATTAAAAAAAATTACTCAATGTGGTTTTACATCTACCTCGAGCGTTTTGGTAAAGGAAGTACTTGTTTCAGGTTGTTAGGAAAACAGTATTTTTTTCTTCCCAGTATTCCTATTTAATAATTTGCTTTGTGTTCATTTCTCTTAATGCAGTTAAATAGGCCGAATCAGGCTCTTCCTAACAGCTTTGGCTTTCTTCTTTTCCATCTTTTAAAAAGTTTTTTCTAAGAACAGACAGCTGTTGAAATAGAACTGAGTGGCTTTCCTGATACTACTTGGTTCTTTCTCACAGTAGAGCTTCTGACTAGAGCATTTCTTATCCTCCTTGTCATTGCTCCCTGCTCCATTTATGAAACTATAAACACCCCTGCAATAATTTGAGCACAAATATTGACTTGCCTGGTAGGCTTGTTGGGTACAAGGGCTAAGGGGAGGTGTTACCAGCTGATAAAGCTGCTTACTTGAGCTGCACTGGGTAGATACTTTTCTAGGCTCTACTTGCAGGGAGAATTAGATTAGTAGATGGTCATCAGATAGCAAGCTGACTGGCAGCATGCAACATCCCATGGTAACTGGGAGTGGATTCAAACTGGGATTCAAAAAGGAAAGATGGAGGATGGGGAGATGCTGTCCTTAAAGTATAAGTTCAAGGTGGCTTCTGTGGGAGGAATGATTGAGCAGACTTGGACCCTTCTATGTGCAACAGAGAAGGTAGTGGGAGGATAATAGATATCAATAAAATAATGAGAAGAGTGGTTAAGGACCAACTGTTCATTATCTCTTGTAACAAAATCCAGGGCTGTGATTTAGGAAAAGGTACCAGGATCATCAAGACGAGTATGAGAGGATGGTTCTTCACTCAACCACTGCACACTAGATGCATGAGTCTCCATGTCAAAGGCTGTTGTGGATTTAAAAAAGCTTCTAGGTTCGAGGGTAGTATGGATATGCTTTTGGGCAAGAGATTCACAAAGGATTAGTACATCAGTGCATCAGTCTCATTAAATCCTGTGAGCTGAAATTATCCAGATGTTTAGAGAGCAGGTAGGGGATGTCGTGTGTTTTGGTCTGCTCTTAGGCACCTACTTGTGGCCACCACCGGAGAGAGGACAGGGACCTAGGGGTGGTTCCTAGAGTGGCTTCCTGTGTTCCCTAACCAGACTTGACACTGCTTGTTGTGTGACACTGCTGAACCAGGAGGATCTTTGCGTTTTCCTTTGAACTGCGACAGGGAACTTCCCTGTCTTGGGACTGTGGCAATGGCAAACTTTTTATCCCCCTGTTAAGTCCCAGTAAAAGACAGAACCTGCTTTTTTGTTCCCTTAAGGGATGCAGAATCTGAGGGAGAAATTTGTTTTCATCCAATAGACTTAGCTAACATAGCATGTATGTTAGCGTACGTAAAATAGGTTAGTACAAGTTGCTGAGCAGTAACCTGGTGTCATATATTTTGCTCATATGAAATGCCCTCCAAGAGGGAACGATTTTATTTGCCCCTCAGATCAATTTCCAAGAGACACGTAATGTTGAGATGGAAAAATCGCCCTTTTCATAAAAGGCAAAGCTGACAGATGCAGGTTGGGTGGCTTTAAATTAAAAAACCTTGTAAGGATAAATATAAAAAACAGAATGCAATGCTCTAAAACCAAAGCAAATAAAAATTCAATGGACCTTCACATAGTGGTGTTTGTACTCAGAAAGCAAGGTTTAATAAAATTCTTTAATTTTATGGCAGAAGACATGTCAAATGCAGTTTATATTTCTCAGCCAATAATCATATTTTCTTGCAAGTGGTTGATACATTTATTTTTTAGAGACAGACACAACAAATAATAAGGGTTTTTATTTGAGAGGAGAAATGAGCATTTTGATCGGGATGAAAGGGGTATAATAAATTTATGAGACCTCACATACAGCTATAATATAATAAATTAGGAGGATTAATGGAATTGTGGGCTACAGTAACCCTCACTAGTAGAATGCCTATTTTATGGAGCTTGATAATATAGTTTATCATTGACTCCATGGGAATTCCCACAATATATTAGCTGTGGTGTAACAATAAAGCGCACACAGTAAGAGGCATGTCTCTTTTGACACACATTCTCTTCCCACACTTATTTTACCAGGGAAACAACTCCGGTGCAGTTTAATTAAACTGCACCGCAATGAATTAGTCC
>JAVCKT010026798.1:0-11056 GCA_032273925.1 Rhynchotus rufescens | reverse complement strand
GCACGGTCTGGTTTTATTTATTTATTTATTTTATTCAGTTTGGTTGGAGGTGCTAAGTGTAACGTGAGTCTGGGCAAAGACCCTGCAGTGGGGAAGGACCAGGCTGCGAGGCAGCATCCCACACAGCAGGCTGGTCTCTGGTCGCCCCTTTCCACATGGGAGGCTCTCAGCCTTGCAGCTGAACAGGCCTCCCCATGGTGACCTCTCCTGCTCCTGCAGATGACACCTAACACCTGCCTTTGGGGCTCCACGGCTGTTGTTGTGCCAGCCTTTCTGCAAAGGGATGTTGGATGAAGAAGTGTCCCCAACACTGCCGTTGCTCCAGTGTGAAGTCAAAGTGAGAGGAGGTCAGGGCAGTTGCCTTTTTCCCCAGGGCAGCGCAGAAACCACCTTGGTGCCTTGTCTCCCATCTATTAAAGGAGGTTTTGGGATTGGGAAGAAGGTTATGTTGGACATGTGAGGCCAAAGTGGCTCCTTTTCCCCCCACTACTTCCTCATCTTTTCCTCAAGAAAAGGGAGTAAAAATAGGTTTCCAGGTCAAACCTCTGGTGTGAGGAACAGGACAGCCATCCCCCTTGCTTCAGCAAATCGTAGCATCAGAGTTCAGCTCAATCTCATCAATATCTGTTAGAGAACAGTTAAAAAACAGTAAGAAAAAAAAACTCATTTTCCTTCTCCTGTGCTAAGAAAGCAAGTGAATCATAAATTCTGGCACACACACAACTTTGTACAGACATCGGCTTGGCATGGTGGGCAAGCTGGTGGTGGGAATTTCCTTTCTCTCTGATGCTGCTCAGCTTTTGCTGAGGCTGCTGGCCTGCTCTGATGACTTTCTCCTCTATATGTGCTGCTTTGGACTAGAATAAAAATGTTAATAAAACCACAATGCACTCAGTCTACTTTAGACAAAGAAAGAACACAAAATACTTGCAAGTCACCTCTTTCAACCAGCCTCCAAAAAGTCCAGGGATTTTAAAATTATTTTTGAAGAGCATATAGAAAATGGGGTTTCATTTATTAATAAATAGTTGACTCCAGCAGAGACTGAACAAAACTGGCTAATCAGAGTTCCCCCAGGGGGGCTAGGGAGACTGGGGAGGGCTCTGCTGCTCCTAACAGGAGAACAGCTCATTCTATAGCTCCATCACCCACTACAAACACTTAAACAAAATGAGAAATACTCTGCTCTGTCCCTGGCCCCAGGAGTAGTCCTTCCCACCTATCACTCTGGTTGCAGAGATGCTTTTCGGTTGTTAAACATATTTGATTTTTACCTCCGGGCCAGTTAAATTATGAGGCTGTGCTTGCCACGCGTAGCCGCTGTTGCTCCCTGGGGCTTTTAACTGCTTGGTTTTTTAAATCACTTGGCAGTTGCAAAAGACCAATCAGGTCATTTTTATTTATTTATTTATTTTCTTGGTCACACGAGTGTCCGGTGGATGTTTCTCCTGGCACTGTTCTCCCTACCTGTTGCAGTATATTGGTACCAATCCAGCAGGCACTGACAGTGGTCAGGCATCCAAAATTGCTTTGTGCAGGCAAGGGCAATTTGCCCTTCAGTATTAAAGAGCACTGATAAATTTTTATTTTTCAAATATTCATCTGTTCCATACCATGTCTTAAAAAGCTCTTCAGATCAAATCAGTAGAAAGACACTTTATTTCAGTTTTGCCTGTCTCTGTTTTAAGCATTGCTGAATCTGCTGCACAGCACTGTTTTAAAGATATTGTTAAAATGAAATGAATGGGGCTTGGGGTTAACTGTATGCTGGCAAGCTGGGGTGTATTTTCTACCACTTCTACATTCAGCTGTGCTTGGCTCCAAAGTAAAATGCGTCCTGAATTCCAGGAAATACCAAGTGAAAGGTTATGTAAGCCTCAGGCATCCTCAAGGAGTGCCAAGCTCCCCAGAGAGTTTGTGGCTGCTACCAAAACCCCAAAGTTAAGGAGCAGTTTTGCATTTTGCAAATGTTCATGTAAACACACCAGTAATTCTATGGATATGTGCCCGGGTATGCAGCAAGAGGAGAAAAAAAAAATGTTTTTTGGTGTCATTTGCTTAAGGAGCAACTGTTGAGCTCTGAGCCTGGAGCTCCCTTTAGTGGACTGCGGTGTGTAATGCATCATACCTTGTGTTTGGCTTTGATGGCTTGAAATCAGAGCTGCTTAGAGACAGGGAATATGAATTACAGCTTGCCAAGCCATCTCCTTAGCGATGCAGAGCTGTTTCACAAATACCTTTTTTCTTTTTAAAGAAAAATACTTTTCTATTTTTTCCCTAGAGCAACAGCACTATTGAAAAGGATATTAAATGGTGTCTCTGTTGGGGATGGGGACAGGGACAGATGCCAGTTCTCTCAGCTTCTATCTTGTACCCAAAAGCCTGACCTTTCCTTCATTCAAAATAGTCTCCGTCTAGCAAAAAGCTGGAGTCTTTTGTTGGTTGCAAGCCTGGACTTGAACCTCCCCAGCTGAGTTTGTTCTCATGCTTGACTTGGAAACCAAGCACCTCTTTCATGCTAAGCTCGAAGAGCTGGGACTGCTGTTACTCGAAGCAGCTCTTCCCTTGCTCAAGTGGGCTGTAAAAACAAAAGTGCTCTGTTAGTGTGGCCCTCAAGCCCAAGTATTTATCAGCCAGGAGAGCTTCCTCTAAGAAGCTCCATTCAAGGAGGCTGGGGTGGGAGGGAAGGATTCATCTCCCCTCTCCATCACTACAAGTCCATGCTGTAGGCATCTTACATGTGCTGAGCATGACTTGTATCTATCCATGTGGTTTATAAACCTGACCATTGGAGGAAAAACGATTTCTAGCCTGATCCTTCCTAACTTATCTTGCCTACTGAAGGAACCTAGCACTTTCCATAGAGTTATCTACTGCTGGGAGCTCTTGACATGCTGGTTACAAAACATGATATATAACTCTGGAATTAAATGTGCTGTTTCAGAGTTAACTGTGCCTGTTAATCAGGTTTTCACTGTCCATATTTGCAATCATAGTTGTTCTGATAAGTTATGCTTTTGCAGACAAAATGTCTGAATTCCTAAATCTTCTATTGGGAACTGATACATATATTTTTTTTCTCTAGGTAAGTGAAGTAATTTTCTTAATAACAGTTAGTGCTTGACCTGAACCTCTGAGGCAATGAGTATAGCTTGCCTTTCTTGCATTTCTTCAGTAAATAGATTTTCTCATTTTACACACCCTTCTTCAATCCCTTCAAAGGGTACAAGGTTTCTTCTGCTTCCCTAAAAGTGTATCTTCATAGTGGGAATGGCAATTTAATCTCCATGTCCATCCAGTGGATATAAATGAAAATGAATGGGTCTGGATTGCTGGCAACCTGCTCTGAATTTAGACCGGTGATCTGTGCATGAAAAATATATGATCTTAACATCAACTTCTTTAGCCATTTGGTCCCCAGAAGTTGGTCTTTAGCTCCCTTTCTCTTCACTATTAGGTGATGAAAATTACTGACACTGAGCAGACAGATTACAATACATACATTTAAAACATCAACATTGTAGAATTTGTTGCATTTTAGGAGAAAAGTTAAAGAACTAATGATTTCATCGGGAGCCAGTAGTTAATGTTTGATTACATCAGGATTTAAATTCCCTAAATCCCAGGGATGGTCAGATCAAGTGTCAAAGGTTTTTGGCTTCTAGCACGCTTTGAAGAACACCAGTTGCATCTACTAGTGTGTTCAGTAAATGTAAAGAAAATCAGTAGCAACTTTGAAGGAAGTAACTTTGAAGAAGGAGAGAGCCTGCAGGAGAAAACAGGGGATAAGATCTTGGCAGCGTTGCAACTTTCAATAAACTTGTTTTGTTTAATTCCTTGCTTTTGAACGTATGTTCCATCAACTCTTCAAGCATTTAAATTACTTTTCATGGTGACACTGAGGAGTATGTTATTAATGCGCAGGATGGTGGGAGGTGTGTTCATAAATCCTGTTATCAGATAATGGGATTAACACGCATACCTCCCAAGTGCTGCTTTATAAAACTTACTTCTAAATCTACATATTCAGCAGCTGCTGCAGCCACAGTGGAGCGCAGCAAATGAAAGTGCTGGACAAGCGTTTTGAAGGCTGCCTCTCGCTATTCTGATTATGCAGCAGCAGCCTGAAAGGGCTGACAAGCTCTCCTGTTATTCGGTTGCTTGAGGATGTGGACTCCCAAGCTGCTGATAAGGTGAAACAAAGGCAGAGGAGACTGCACAGGGAGCAGACGCTGAAACACTGGAGGATGCTCACCTGGCTGTTCTGAAATCCACTCTGCTCCTGACTTCAGTGACAGATAGAATGGGCCTGGGGAGAGAGGGAGGATGCATCTGATTTAAAGATAAAATCAGATATAAACTTCATGGTTAATTTCCTCTGTATCCTGTGTAGGTCTGCCCATGCAACAGTCTCTACCTACCTGGGCACCCTGGCATATTATTTTTTTTTTCTTGCCCCAACCATAACTATATTTTTTCCCCTGCTTCTTCCTTTATTATACAGTTAACTGCTTTTTTTTCCATGTAGTAATTTTTTAGTTTGATATGATGGTTTTCAGAAAGCCTCATTTCTATAGAAGCATTTCTTTGACTTTTAAAATGTGAATAGCAACTGTTTTACTGATTACAAGCATTTTGCTTACTTTCTCAGGGGTTTTCTCTCCCCAAAATATTGAAACAATGACCTGTTTATAGGGGGATATACGCCTTTAGCGCAAACCTATGTAAGTGTATGTAGACACTTACAAAAATTACCCTAAAGTTATTTTCAGAGGTGAATACAGTATAATCCAAAATTTATCATTATCTCGCTCTCAAAAACTTACTTGGAAGAGGAGGGCAGGAGGACAAGGATGCCTTTTTGAGGGGAAAGAATTGCAGATTTCTGTTCATCTCTGTTAGCAGAAACATGAATAAAACCCTTAAAGATGACATTGCCAACAACTTCTGTAAACACCCCCCGCAACTTGGCATGACCAAATTTTATAGCTCTTTTCCAGCTTGTTTCATTCCTGCAAAGCAGAGGTGAAGGGACGCTTTCAATAGGCTAAGACCATCTCAGCACCTGCAGAATGAGCTGGCCTCTAAAAGGGGTTGTTACAGCTCTACTGGAAAATATATCAGCTTTGCCAGAAAATGTGTATTAAGACTGTACTCAGCTGTACAACCTGTCACATATTGTTAGTCCCCTGATGCAGATGGTACCCCAGTGCTCCCATGCTGGTAGAGCTGGTAGGGAAGGCAATGGTGGGGGAAATGCTTCTCTTAAGTTGACTTGGCTGCTGAAGCCAGCAGGTATACTCCAAGTTTAATGCTCTGACAGTGTGTGTGTGTGTTCATGTCCAAGCTACTGAAGAGCACGCACAAATTTAAAGATTAGCAATGACACAAAGTATATTATGAGATAGGATCCAGAGTTTTATGGAGGAAGAGGATTAGTAGATATTGCAAAAAGCAGCTGCAGTAAAAGAAGTGCTGAGATTTTAATAACCTAAGGTATTAAGTTTTTATCTCTATTTTTCTAAAGCTGTACATCAAGGTTTTTTGGAGACAGAGAGAGGATTTACACACACGCACGTCATCTATTAATGGAATCTGGATGCTGAGCAGAAGCTTCGGGCATCTTGAGACGAGCTGTATCCAAACTTAATGGTTCATTTCATCGTATTCACAGGTCCAGGGTGTGGGCTGTTAGAAGTCGCTGTTCTTTCAGCTCCTAACCTTCCAATGTCAGTGTAGTCTCCATCTGTGTGACAGTCCTGTACCTGAATTTCCCCCTTTGGACTCCTACTCAAGTAGTACATAGAAGTGTAGATGCCACTTATTCCCCATTTGCTGCTGCAAGGCCAAAACTGAAAAGGTTCAGCTGGGGATCAAAAAAAAAGTCGTTATTACAAGTGCTTATCTTACTTATGGCATTTACAGTAGATGATTATGTTTCCCTTTTAATAGCTGGCCTCAGAGATATCTGTACCTATAAATAAAATCATCAGTGATGCTAGCTGCATAGCTAGTACAGGGCTTCTGTGCTTCATGCTCATGCTGATGAGATCTCCCTTGCTGGGTCCTCTTCAGCCAAGATCTTTATGAGCAGTAAGATGTTAAAAGAGGCTACAGTTTCATGACCAATGCTTAAGATAACAGCTCCAAGCTCAGGAGGAGGAGATACACAGCATGCTTGTGAAACTAAAACAATATTCTATATGTTACATTGCATTAATCATTCTCCTGTCCCTGTGAGCTATGTCATTCACTGTTGAAATAAATCAATACCAGAGAAACATATGGAAAACTTTAGGGGGAAATGCATTGTTTGGCTGGCTTTAAGTGAGGGTAGAGCTTTTAAAATAAGATCTATCATTTATGTTCATAGATGAGGGGTCAGGTCCAGCAGAATAAATAAAATGGCAATGAACAGAGACAGGAGTCTTGGCCCCAGCTCTGCTGGACTAGCTCTGCCCATGACCCAGTGCGACCTAGAATCACAGAATGATTAAGGTTGGAAGGGACCTCTAGAGATCATCTAGTCTAACCCCCTTGTTTGAGCAGGGACACCCAGGACATGTGGCACAATGACCTGGGCAGCTGCTGGTGACAAGATGCAGTGACAGACCCAGGAGTCTCTGTCAGAGGCCTCTGTTGTTGGCAGAGTGGATCTCAGGGATTTGCCTGTGTACTGGAATACTCAGCTATTGCCTAGGGAGCTCTGTACCACCCCTAGAAGAGACAGACCTTTGGTTTCATATTATATTTGATAAGGAAGTCCTGGCTGCATACGATAAGCTGAAGGTGGACAAGGAGGAGTTATTTTTATTTATATATATATTTATAAAATATATAGATATACACACACACATATGAATGAGCGCGTATATAAACAGGCACAGGGGCTTGAATCTTCAAATCTGAATGCTTTGTCACCTTCTTATTTCTTTCCTGGCCATAGCTTGTGTTCCAATTGCAATCACATCCTGACTCTGGGGAAAAAATACAGCTCATTTCCAAGGAATCAGTCACATGGCCAGTTTTAGTTTTCATTAGCTCAGGCTACTGCCAGTCAGTGTGCCCTGACCTATATCTACTCTCACACAGATTTTTTTCCACTAGATGGTGCTTGAATATTTCCTCACTGCAGGGCCCTGCTGCAGCAGCACTTTGAAGGAGGTGATTTTGCAAAGGTTGCCCAGCACAGGGGTCCATGGCAAAAGCATCCAGTGGTGTGGGTCCCTCTTAGGGTCTGCACTGGGGTTGCTCAGCACAGAGGTCCCCAGCAGAAGCATCCAGCAGTGCAGGTCGCTCTTAGGGCCTGCATTAGTTGCATTATACTTGCTCTATCATTAGCAGTAATTTATTTCTTTTCCTCTGCAAAAACACCAGCTGCCAATGGCAACAAATCATTTCAGTGAGAATGCCAGTTTGCTGAAATCCCAGCTAGCAAATTCTTTGTAAGGAGGATTTCTGAAGTTAAAGTCTCTGTTTGCATGGAACAATAATGGTAAATACATAATGAAGCAATTTGCATGTCTGAGTGTGTTTATTTTGGGAAGTTTGCAGTGTAGCTATGTTCCAGAGGAACTTGCAGGCAGTATAGTTTGGGAAGAAAACTTGCAGAATATGGCTGGTACAATTAACAAAACAAAAATCCGGTATGGTTCAGGTAAATTTGATGCAGTTCAGGTGCTTTGCGTTCTGGCCCAATGTTATTTGACAGCAGTTGTCCAACTCCACGTGCCTCTTGTGATAACAGTGTTCAGGATGTGGTCCTGTTATGATTTTGCTTGTGTCCGTGCTGTGATTCACTGCAGATGACTTTTAGTTGAAAAACGAATCAGTGGACTGCTCTGTGAGTGGCAGGACACCAAAGATCAAACAGGTAGTCACCAATATTTTTCTTGAATTTGAGAAATTCAACCACATTCACTGAAACAAAATCTGATTTTACTGCCCACATCGGTTGGTGGGGGGGAAAAATCTTCCCAAAATTAACAGTAAAACCACTTTTTTGTGAGTCTTAACTTCACATGCACTTCTTTGTCTTAAAATATATTTATTTCAATTGCTTTTTTTTAAGGGTGTGTTTTCATTTCCCTAAGTAAAATCTTGATGCTTTTAGCAAAGGGAATGCAGATGCTGCTTGTGAGGAAGGAGGCAATTTCAGCTGCAGGGGGAATGCAGTGCTTGGGGAAGCAAAGTTGAAAGTGGATCTGCTAGTTTCCCCAGACTTGTGTCTCTCTGCAGCACTGACGGAAGAACAATGATTTATTCTTTGCAAACAAGCTCATACAGATCAAAAACATGACTGTTTCCTTCCTGTAGAGATAAAATAGGAGAACTTGTTTATATGATTGAAACTTTCTTCCCCTAAGGAAGAATTATTTTCCCTGTGTGGCTGGGGAAACGTTCCTGATTTACTGCTAAGGAGGCAGTTTTGAACACTTCTGAGCAGAGGTCCCTCTGAATGGCAGCTCAGCCCTCTGGACTGTCAGCCCCTCCACCCGGTTTGGCATTGTCCACAAACTTGCTCAGAGTGCGCTCTGTGCCCTCGTCCAGGTAAATGATGGACAAGTTGAACAGCACTGGGCCCAATACTGGTCCCTGGGGGACACCACAGACCTCCAACTAGACTTGGCCCCATTTCACAGAATCACAGAATATTCACAGAATATTTCACAGAATATTCAAGGTTGGAAGGGACCTCTAGAGATCATCTAGTCCAACCTTTATCATCTAGACCAACCTTTTATTTATCACCACCCTCTGAGCTCTACTATCCACCTGGTTCTCAATCCACCTCACTGTCCACTCATCTAACTTGCACTTCCTCAGCTTCCCGATGAAGATGTTATGGGAAACTGTGCCGAAAGCTTTGCTGAGGTCAAGTTATGAGCGTGTGCAGCATTGCACTCACCTGAAACATCTTGTAAATCACAGCAATGGCAAGGGGAAAAACGCCCAGGTGGAGAGTGTACTGAGCAAGCAGGATTTCTTGGGAGAACTGAAGATGGCAAATATTATTTCCAGGCTGTGTCATTCTAAATTGAAGCTTCGGATGCCAGGCAATTCATTAGCCTTTAAGTTCGACATGCTCTGCAAGATGGATTCTACCCATTAAAATCTGTAGTGCCTTCCTGTAGAGAAGCAGCTGCTTGGGCACTTGGTGTTGAGAGTCATTTGGCTGCAAAAGTGCAAGTTTTGGCCAAACTGCACCATCCTTGAAAGCCAAGGCACATCTAAGCACAGGCTGCTCATCTCGGAGCCTTCTGCAAGCACTAGCATGGGTCCACGTGGGTGTCATTTTCCTGGCTCTGCTTGCAAAGCGCTTTATCCTGGTCAAGCCCCAAATGATCAGCCTGTTTGCACTGTCCCCCTCAGCAATGGGCGTTCCCAATGAATGGATTCTGCTACACTAGTTCCCTGAATGTTCTGATTGCAGGGATAAACCCAAAGTGATGGGTGAGCTTTTTAGGACCCCCTTACACTTCAGGCACAAAAGATACTGCTCCCCGCCCTTGTTCTCTCATTATTTTGAAAGTGTGTTTGATTTCTAAAGCTAATGTGGCCACATTGTTTGCCCATCAGTCAGCTGATTTGCCTTTGTTCTTTTAAATCTGATGGATTTAAACTAATACTCTTCAACTGTTCTGGAAAAAAAAATAATAAACTTTGTAGCTGAATTCAGATAGATAATAGCAGTGAGAAAGGCAGCTCAGTGTTGCAGGAGGGCTGGTTTTAATACCATAGTGGGAAAAGAGGTCGTCTGGACGGCAGTAATGTAACGATCCCCAATGTTTTGATTGCGCTGCTGCAGCTGGTTTGTCAAGGGCACCTGAAAAGTCAGCTTTTGCACTGGAGAAAAGAGGGAAAAGTTATCCTGAGAATACTCAGAAACAAACATATCGCTATTTCAGAGTCTTCTAGCACGACTAAGGGAATTTCTGAAGAGAAAGTACTTGAACACTATTGCTTGGCTTGGCATTTTCTAAGGCATCTCTGTGGGTCAGGTGGCAGATCAAGAGCATTGAGGCAGGTCTGCATGAGCTGAGCATCTGAATGTCCCTTCTGAAAGTTAGGGAGGCAAGTGCTTTTAGGATTAAGAAGTCCCAGCTTCATCCAAAGGGATGTAGGAAGTCTTACCATGTGCCCGATCACACTAAGGAGCTGTCAGATGGACATCTCCAATCTGAATCCTTCAGGCACACTCATGTTCCTGTGTTTTGGGTTTGATTGTTTCTCTGTTTATGTGCATAGAAGAGGAAAGAGGTTTCTTCCTTTTAAATGAGGCCGGAGAGGGATAATGCAGGAGCAGTATGCCTGGCATAGCCAACATCCTTTCAACTTCCATCTGTCTGCCTGCCTGCCTGAACCAATGATAATGTCCTGTAGGGACAGGAACCCCTCAGCTGAAGCAAGGAAATTCCTCCAGGAGCAGGCAGAGGCCATCCAGCTCACAGAATACCACAAACACCACTGCCAGGCCTGGGGAGCAAAGCCTGGAGACAGAGATTCGAGGAGATAGAAAGCAAGGAGCCTCTCACCCTTGGGGATGAGAAACCAGCTACAGGGCGAAACAAGTGCTGAGGATGAGTGGAAGTCGTGGAGGGTCTGTGCAAAAGCAAAACTAGCTGCTGAGGCAGTTTAGCACATTCTTATGAGCTGGGTTGTACTCCTTCAGTGATCCCTGTCTCCTCTAGAGGAGAGCTCCACATCTGGGAACCACGGCATTAGCTCGTCAGCATCTTCACGCCTGCCTGCCCACACTGAGTGACTTTGGGAACCTTCTAACACTTCTGTTTGCAAGTGTATTTCCTTGTTACTTTTCCCCAGAGAGAAATTCCTCTCGTCAGTTCACTTCAGGCTACGCTGTGAATTGTTTTTTGTCCTGTTAGTCTCTGAAAGTGCTGGTGTGTAACTGAACTGTCATAAGAAAAAAATCAGAAAAATAATTCTCGGGGATATTCACATCACGTAGCTTCTAGTGTCTGCCACACATATTTAAACTAGACAGAAAAAAACTGCTCTGAGTCACAGCAGGAAAAACTGCTCTGAGTCACAGAAA